>JANJGN010002179.1:0-83384 GCA_026770705.1 Isurus oxyrinchus
GGCGAGAGGGACCAGGAATCGGACGATGGCAGGTCTAGGCGCCTGCAGACTGCGGGCTGCGGGAGGGCTGGTGGAGCTCCGACGCCTCTGTGCCTGTCACAGCAGAGAGATCGTAATCGTCAGTGATTTCCTTCGCTGAGTTCGAAATGATTAACACCAAAACCACCAGCAGCCGGAAAGCACCGAGCAGTGACGAGCGGGGAGCAGGGAGAGAGAAGGGGCCAGGGCGGATTCAAAGGGACGCACCACCGGGTGGGAAACACGGGTCGCAGATCCTGACATCGGGGACCGGACGAACGGTTCACGCAGATTCTCCGGCACCCAACGGCGGAAACAAGCCTTTCAGTCCCAGCCCAGAGACCAGGGGCCGATGACTCAGTCCCACCAGCTCTGAGTGTTAACACTGAGGGGGCGCCGCGCTGTCGGAGGGTCAGTACTGAGGGAGTGCCGCGCTGTCGGAGGGTCAGTACTGAGGGAGTGACGCGCTGTCGGAGGGTCAGTACTGAGGGAGTGCCGCGCTGTCAGAGGGTCAGTGCTGAGGGAGTGCTGCACTGTTGGAGGGTCAGTGCTGAGGGAGTGCCGCGCTGTCGGAGGGTCAGTACTGAGGGAGTGCCGCGCTGTCGGAGGGTCAGTACTGAGGGAGTGCTGCACTGTCAGAGGGTCAGTACTGAGGGAGCGCCGCACTGTCGGAGGGTCAGTACTGAGGGAGTGCCGCACTGTCGGAGGGTCAGTACTGAGGGAGTGCCGCACTGTCAGAGGGTCAGTACTGAGGGAGCGCCGCACTGTCGGAGGGTCAGTACTGAGGGAGCGCCGCGCTGTCGGAGGGTCAGTACTGAGGGAGCGCCGCACTGTCGGAGGGTCAGTACTGAGGGAGTGCCGCGCTGTCGGAGGGTCAGTGCTGAGGGAGTGCTGCACTGTCAGAGGGTCAGTACTGAGGGAGCGCCGCGCTGTCGGAGGGTCAGTACTGAGGGAGTGCCGCACTGTCGGAGGGTCAGTACTGAGGGAGTGCTGCACTGTCAGAGGGTCAGTACTGAGGGAGCGCCGCACTGTCGGAGGGTCAGTACTGAGGGAGCGCTGCACTGTCGGAGGGTCAGTACTGAGGGAGCGCCGCACTGTCGGAGGGTCAGTACTGAGGGAGTGCCGCACTGTCAGAGGGGCAGTACTGAGGGAGTGCCGCACTGTCGGAGGGTCAGTGCTGAGGGAGCGCCGCACTGTCGGAGGGTCAGTACTGAGGGAGCGCTGCACTGTCGGAGGGTCAGTACTGAGGGAGCGCCGCATTGTCAGAGGGTCAGTACTGAGGGAGTGCCGCACTGTCGGAGGGTCAGTACTGAGGGAGCGCTGCACTGTCGGAGGGTCAGTACTGAGGGAGCGCTGCTCTGCAGCGGGAGAGTCATTTGGATGTAAAGTCCGTGCTGTTGTGTAACAAAGGCATCAGCTCGGTGTTGATTCCCTGTCTCTCGCTGGTGCTCGCAAGCGGCAGAGATCACCTTCCGATGATCTTAACCCTCGATCGAATCCCGGCGCCACTCAGCCCGGAGCTGCCTGTTTACCTATCGAGTAGGTCCAGTGCCTCTTGGCCGCCGGAGCTGGGGTCTGTGGGGTAAGTCTGTCCAACACCCGTGCCTGTCCGGTCCAGCGTGCCCGGGGTGTGAGGGCAGCCGGTGACTGGAGCTGGTTCCCTCGTGTGGGACTTCTGGGACCCGCGGCATTGGGGAGTTGCATCAGTTACCCAAAGCCTGTCCACCATCTACAAGGCACAAGTCAGGAGTGTGATGGATACTCCCCACTTGCCTGGATGAGTTGCAGCTCCCACAACACTCGAGAAGCTCGACACCGTCCAGGACAAAGCAGCCCCCGCTCGATCGGCCCCCCATCCACAAACATTCACTCCCTCCACCACCGACGCACAGTAACAGCAGCGTGTGTACCATCTACAAGATGCACTGCAGCAACTCACCAAGGCTCCTTCGACAGCACCTTCCAAACCCACCACCTCTACCATCTAAAAGGACAAGGGCAGCAGACACATGGGGAACACCCACTACCTGGAAGTTCCCCTCCGAGCCCCTCACCATCCTGACTTGGAAATATATCGGCCGTTCCTTCACTGTCGCTGGGTCAAAATCCTGGACCTCCCTCCCTAACAGCACTGTGGGTGTACCTACACCACACGGACAAAATCCTGGAACTCCCTCCCTAACAGCACTGTGGGTGTACCTACACCACACGGACAAAATCCTGTACCTACACCACACGGGACAAAATCCTGGAACACGCTCCCTAACAGCGCTGTGGGTGTACCTACACCACACGGGGACAAAATCCTGGAACTCCCTCCCTAACAGCGCTATGGGTGTATCTACACCACACGGACAAAATCCTGGAACTCCCTCCCTAACAGCGCTGTGGGTGTACCTACACCACACGGGGACTGCAGCTGCTCAAGGAGGCAGCTCTCCCACCCCCCACCTTCTCAAGGGGGGCAACTAGGGATGGGCAATAAATGCTGGGCCCGGCCAGTGACCCCCACATCCCCGTGAGTGAATAAAACAAGCAATCGGAGGGGAACCGATATGCAGGTATATGGGGGAAGGAGGGGCTGGTGGAATATCTCCTTGGATGAGCTAACACAGGTTTGATGGGCCCAATGTGCTGTCTGGTTCTTTGACTCCCCTGTGTTACATGTGGTTTGTAATGATGATTCAGCAGCTTAGAGAGAACAGGAACAGAAGTTGTGGTTGCCAGAATTTATTTCAGGCACTCAGCAAGTGAAAGGTGAAGAAGGCTCTTGAGATGTGATGGAGAGAGAGGAGACTGAGAAGAGAGAGAGAGGGAGCGAGGAGAGAGAGGAGCGAGAGGAGAGAGAGGAGAGAGAGGAGAGGGGGAGAGAGAGGGGAAGAGAGAGGGGAGAGAGAGAGGAGAGAGAGGGGAGAGAGAGAGGAGAGAGGGGGGAGAGAGAGATGTGAGATGGGGGGAGAGAGAGAGAGGAGAGAGAGGAGAGAGGGGAGAAAGAGAGAGGGGGAGAGAGAGAGGAGAGAGGGGGGGGAGAGGGGGAGAGGAGAGAGGGGAGAAAGAGAGAGAGGAGAGAGAAGAGAGGGGGGAGAGGGAGAGGAGAGAGGGGAGAGTGAGGAGAGAGTGAGGAGGAGAGAGGCGAGAGAGAGGAGAGAGAGGGGAGGAGAGAGGGGATAGAGGGGAGAGAAGGAGAGAGAGCAGACAGAGGGGAGAGAGAGGGAGACAGGGGAGAGCGAAGGGAGAGAGAGAGGGAGAGAGCTGACAGAGGGGAGAGGAGAGAGAGAAGCGAGGAGAGAGGCGAGAGAGGGAGAGAGAGCAGACAGAAGGGAGAGAGAGGAGAGAGAGAGAGAGGAGAGGGGGGGAGAAAGGAGAGAGAGAGGGGATAGAGGGGAGAGAGGGAGAGAGAGCAGACAGAGGGGAGAGAGAGAAGTGAGAGAGAAGCGAGAGAGGGGAGAGAGAGGGAGAGAGGGAGAGAGGGGGAGAGAGAGGGGAGAGAGAGCAGACAGAGGGGAGAGAGAGGCGAGGGAGAGAGGGGAGAGAGAGGGAGAGAGAGGGGAGAGAGAGGGGAGAGAGAGCAGACAGAGGGGAGAGAGAGGCGAGAGAGGGGAGAGAGAGGGAGAGAGAGGGAGAGAGGGGAGAGAGGGGAGAGAGAGCAGACAGAGGGGAGAGAGAGGCGAGAGAGGGGAGAGAGAGGGAGAGAGAGGGAGAGAGAGGGAGAGAGAGGGGGAGAGAGAGCAGACAGAGGGGAGAGAGAGGCGAGAGAGGGGGAGAGAGAGGGAGAGAGAGGGAGAGAGGGGAGAGAGAGGGGAGAGAGAGCAGACAGAGGGGGAGAGAGAGGCGAGGAGAGGGGGAGAGAGAGGGAGAGAGAGGGAGAGAGGGGAGAGAAAGGGAGAGAGAGGGGAGAGAGAGCAGACCGAGGGGAGAGAGGGAGAGAGAGGGAGAGAGCGGAGAGAGAAGGAAAGAGAGGGGAGAGAGCAGAGGGGAGAGAGAGGCGAGAAAGGGAGAGAGAGCAGACAAAGGGGAGAGAGAGGGAGAGTGAGAGAGAGGAGAGGGGAGAGAAAGGGGAGAGAGAGGGAGCGAGAGCAGACAGAGGGGAGAGAGATGGGAGAGAGAGAGAGGTGAGAGAGAGGCGAGAGGGGGGAGAGAGTGAGGAGAGAGAGGCGAGAGAGAGGGGAGAGAGAGGGGGGAGAGAGGGGAGAGAGAGGGGAGAGAGTGAGGAGAGAGAGGGGAGAGAGTGAGGAGAGAGAGGAGAGAGAGGTGAGAGAGAGGGGAGAGAGAGAGGAGAGAGTGAGGAGAGAGAGGAGAGAGAGGGGAGAGACGGGGAGAGAGAGGAGAGAGAGTCGAGAGAGAGAGGAGAGAGAGGGGAGAGAGTGAGGAGAGAGTGAGGAGAGAGAGGAGAGAGAGTGAGCAGAGAGTGAGAAGAGAGTGAGGAGAGAGTGAGGAGAGAGTGAGGAGAGAGAGGAGAGAGAGGGGAGAGACGGGGAGAGAGACAGGCGAGGAGAGAGAGGCGAGAGGAGAGAGTGAGGAGAGAGTGAGCAGAGAGTGAGGAGAGAGTGAGGAGAGAGAGGAGAGAGAGGAGAGAGAGTGAGGAGAGAGTGAGGAGAGAGAGGAGAGAGACGGGGAGAGAGAGAGGCGAGAGAGAGGCGAGAGAGAGGCGAGAGGAGGAGAGAGTGAGGAGAGAGTGAGCAGAGAGTGAGGAGAGAGTGAGGAGAGAGAGGGGAGAGACGGGGGAGAGAGAGAGGGCGAGAGAGAGGCGAGAGGAGGAGAGAGTGAGGAGAGAGTGAGGAGAGAGAGGAGAGAGTGAGGAGAGAGAGGAGAGAGATGGGGGAGAGAGAGAGGCGAGAGAGAGGCGAGAGGAGGAGAGAGTGAGGAGAGAGTGAGGAGAGAGAGGAGAGAGTGAGGAGAGAGAGGAGAGAGACGGGGAGAGAGAGAGGCGAGAGAGAGGCGAGAGGAGGAGAGAGTGAGCAGAGAGTGAGGAGAGAGAGGGGCGAGAGAGGAGAGAGTGAGGAGAGAGAGGAGAGAGAGGAGAGAACGGGGAGAGAGAGAGGCGAGAGAGAGGCGAGAGGAGGAGAGAGTGAGCAGAGAGTGAGGAGAGAGAGGAGAGAGAGGAGAGAGTGAGGAGAGAGAGGAGAGAGAGGAGAGAACGGGGAGAGAGAGAGGCGAGAGAGAGGCGAGAGGAGGAGAGAGTGAGCAGAGAGTGAGCAGAGAGTGAGGAGAGAGTGAGAAGAGAGAGTGAGGAGAGAGTGAGGAGAGAGAGGAGAGAGAGTGAGGAGAGAGTGAGGAGAGAGAGGAGAGAGAGTGAGGAGAGAGTGAGGAGAGAGTGAGGAGAGAGAGGAGAGAGAGTGAGGAGAGAGTGAGGAGAGAGAGGAGAGAGAGTGAGGAGAGAGTGAGGAGAGAGAGGAGAGAGAGTGAGGAGTGAGGAGGGAGAGAGGGAGAGAGAGCAGACAGATGGGAGAAGAGGCGAGAGGGGGAGAGAGGAGAGTGAGGGGGAGAGTGAGGGGAGAGAGTGAGGAGAGAGTGAGGAGAGAGAGGAGAGAGAGGAGAGAGACGGGGAGAGAGAGAGAGGCGAGAGAGAGAGGCGAGAGGAGGAGAGAGTGAGGAGAGAGTGAGGAGAGAGTGAGGAGAGAGTGAGGAGAGAGAGGAGAGAGAGGAGAGAGAGGGGGGGAGAGAGAGGAGAGAGAGGAGAGAGACGGGGAGAGAGAGAGGCGAGAGAGAGGCGAGAGGAGGAGAGAGTGAGGAGAGAGTGAGGAGAGAGAGGAGAGAGTGAGGAGAGAGAGGAGAGAGACGGGGAGAGAGAGAGACGAGAGGAGGAGAGAGTGAGGAGGAGAGTGAGGAGAGAGAGGAGAGAGAGTGAGGAGAGAGTGAGGAGAGAGAGGAGAGAGAGGAGAGAGACGGGGAGAGAGAGAGAGGCGAGAGAGAGGCGAGAGGAGGAGAGAGTGAGCAGAGAGTGAGGAGAGAGTGAGGAGAGTGAGGAGAGAGAGGAGAGAGAGTGAGGAGAGAGAGGAGAGAGAGTGAGGAGAGAGTGAGGAGAGAGAGGGGAGAGAGAGGAGGAGAGAGAGGCGAGAGGAGGAGAGAGTGAGGAGAGAGTGAGGAGAGAGACGGGGGAGAGAGAGGAGAGAGACGGGGAGAGAGAGAGGTGAGAGAGAGGCGAGAGGAGGAGCGAGTGAGGAGAGAGTGAGGAGAGAGAGGAGAGAGAGGGGGAGAGAGTGAGGAGAGAGAGGAGAGAGAGGAGAGAGAGGAGAGAGACGGGGGAGAGAGAGAGGCGAGAGAGAGGCGAGAGGAGGAGAGAGTGAGGAGAGAGTGAGGAGAGAGAGGAGAGAGAGGGGAGAGAGTGAGGAGAGAGAGGGGGAGAGAGGGGAGAGAGAGGGGGAGAGGAGAGAGACGGGGAGAAGAGAGAGGTGAGAGAGAGGCGAGAGGAGGAGAGAGTGAGGAGAGAGTGAGGAGAGAGAGGAGAGAGAGGGGAGAGAGTGAGGAGAGAGAGGAGAGAGAGGGGAGAGAGGAGAGAGACGGGGAGAGAGAGAGGCGAGAGAGTGAGCAGAGAGTGAGGAGAGAGTGAGGAGAGAGTGAGGAGAGAGAGGAGAGAGAGGGGAGAGAGTGAGCAGAGAGAGGAGAGAGAGGGGAGAGAGGAGAGAGACGGGGAGAGAGAGAGGCGAGAGGAGGAGCGAGTGAGGAGAGAGTGAGCAGAGAGTGAGGAGAGAGTGAGGAGAGAGAGGAGAGAGAGTGAGGAGGGAGTGAGGAGAGAGAGGAGAGAGAGTGAGGAGGGAGTGAGGAGGGAGTGAGGAGAGAGAGGGGAGAGAGGAGAGAGACGGGGAGAGAGAGAGGCGAGAGAGTGAGCAGAGAATGAGGAGAGAGTGAGGAGAGAGTGAGGGAGAGTGAGGAGAGAGTGAGCAGAGAGAGGAGAGAGAGTGAGGAGAGAGAGGCGAGAGAGGGGAGAGAGTGAGGAGAGAGAGGAGAGAGGAGCGAGACGGGGAGAGAGAGAGGCGAGAGAGAGGCGGAGAGGAGGAGGCGAGTGAGGAGAGAGTGAGCAGAGAGTGAAGAGAGTGAGGAGAGAGAGGAGAGAGAGTGAGGAGAGAGTGAGGAGAGAGAGGAGAGAGAGGAGCGAGACGGGGAGAGAGAGAGGCGAGAGAGAGGCGGAGAGGAGGAGCGAGTGAGGAGAGAGTGAGGAGAGAGTGAGGAGAGAGTGAGCAGAGAGTGAGGAGAGAGTGAGGAGAGAGTGAGGAGAGAGTGAGGAGAGAGAGGAGAGAGAGTGAGGAGAGAGTGAGGAGAGAGAGGAGAGAGAGGGGGAGAGAGAGAGGTGAGAGAGAGGCGAGAGGAGGAGCGAGTGAGGAGAGAGTGAGGAGAGAGAGTGAGGAGAGAGTGAGGAGAGAGAGGAGAGAGAGGAGAGAGAGGAGAGAGACGGGGAGAGAGAGAGGCGAGAGAGAGGCGAGAGGAGGAGGAGAGTGAGGAGAGAGTGAGGAGAGAGAGGAGAGAGAGGGGAGAGAGTGAGGAGAGAGAGGGGAGAGAGGGAGAGAGAGGGGAGAGAGGAGAGAGACGGGGAGAGAGAGAGGTGAGAGAGAGGCGAGAGGAGGAGAGAGTGAGGAGAGAGTGAGGAGAGAGAGGAGAGAGAGGGGAGAGAGTGAGGAGAGAGAGGAGAGAGAGGGGAGAGAGGATAGAGACGGGGAGAGAGAGAGGCGAGAGAGTGAGCAGAGAGTGAGGAGAGAGTGAGGAGAGAGTGAGGAGAGAGAGGAGAGAGAGGGGGAGAGAGTGAGCAGAGAGAGGAGAGAGAGGGGAGAGAGGAGAGAGACGGGGAGAGAGAGAGGCGAGAGGAGGAGCGAGTGAGGAGAGAGTGAGCAGAGAGTGAGGAGAGAGTGAGGAGAGAGAGGAGAGAGAGTGAGGAGGGAGTGAGGAGAGAGAGGAGAGAGAGTGAGGAGGGAGTGAGGAGGGAGTGAGGAGAGAGAGGGGAGAGAGGAGAGAGACGGGGAGAGAGAGAGGCGAGAGAGTGAGCAGAGAATGAGGAGAGAGTGAGGAGAGAGTGAGGAGAGTGAGGAGAGAGTGAGCAGAGAGAGGAGAGAGAGTGAGGAGAGAGAGGCGAGAGAGGGGAGAGAGTGAGGAGAGAGAGGAGAGAGGAGCGAGACGGGGAGAGAGAGAGGCGAGAGAGAGGCGAGAGGAGGAGCGAGTGAGGAGAGAGTGAGCAGAGAGTGAAGAGAGTGAGGAGAGAGAGGAGAGAGAGTGAGGAGAGAGTGAGGAGAGAGAGGAGAGAGAGGAGCGAGACGGGGAGAGAGAGAGCGAGAGAGAGGCGAGAGGAGGAGCGAGTGAGGAGAGAGTGAGGAGAGAGTGAGGAGAGAGTGAGCAGAGAGTGAGGAGAGAGTGAGGAGAGAGTGAGGAGAGAGTGAGGAGAGAGAGGAGAGAGAGTGAGGAGAGAGTGAGGAGAGAGAGGAGAGAGAGGGGAGAGAGAGAGGTGAGAGAGAGGCGAGAGGAGGAGCGAGTGAGGAGAGAGTGAGGAGAGAGAGTGAGGAGAGAGTGAGGAGAGAGAGGAGAGAGATGGGAGAAGAGGCGAGAGGGGAGAGAGGAGAGTGAGGGGAGAGTGAGGGGAGAGAGTGAGGAGTGAGTGAGGAGAGAGAGGAGAGAGAGGAGAGAGACGGGGAGAGAGAGAGGCGGAGGAGAGGCGAGAGGAGGAGAGAGTGAGGAGAGAGTGAGCAGAGAGAGTGAGGAGAGAGAGGGGAGAGAGTGAGGAGAGAGAGGAGAGAGAGGGGAGAGAGTGAGGAGAGAGAGGAGAGAGAGGGGAGAGAGAGGGGAGAGAGAGAGGCGAGAGGAGGAGAGAGTGAGGAGAGAGTGAGCAGAGAGAGAGAGGAGAGAGAGGGGAGAGAGAGAGGCGAGAGGAGGAGCGAGTGAGGAGAGAGTGAGCAGAGAGTGAGGAGAGTGAGGGGAGAGTGAGGAGTGAGAGGGGAGAGAGGGAGAGAGAGCAGACAGATGGGAGAAGAGGCGAGAGGGGAGAGAGGAGAGTGAGGGGAGAGAGTGAGGAGAGAGGGAGAGAGAAAGATAGAAGGAGATGGGAAAGAGAGAAAAAGAAGGGGAGACGAAGGGACAGGATGAGTTTGAGGGATGGGAAAGGGAGGAGACAGGAAACAGGGGAGTTAATAGTTAGAAGAGGCAGAAGACAGAGCGGCGAGGTAGCAGAGGGCTGGTAAGATAAGCACAAACAAGGACAGGTCGGGGACATTCGGCCCATCTAGCACTCCTGCAACAGTCCAAAAGATCTCGGGTGATATGATTGTGGCCTTAACTTCACTGTCCTGACTGCGGCCCATTCCCTGCGCCCCTTCACTCACTCATTGACAGAAGGGGGGGACAGGGATACAGAGACAGTGAGGGGAGAGTGGGAAGGGAGATAACTGGCGAGAGGAGGACGGGGTGCAGAGAGGGAGAGAGAGAGCGAGAGAGGTTACAGAGTGAGGGATGCAGGGGCTGGAGGAGGTTACAGAGATAGGGAGGGGTGTAGGGGCTGGAGGAGGTTACAGAGATAGGGAGGTGTGTAGGGGCTGGAGGAGGTTACAGATTTAGGGAGGGGTGTAGGGGCTGGAGGAGGTGACAGAGATAGGGAGGGGTGTAGGGGCTGGAGGAGGTTACAGAGATAGGGAGGTGTGTAGGGGCTGGAGGAGGTTAAAGATAGGGAGGGTTGTACGGACTGGAGGGGGTTACAGAGATAGGGAGGGGTGTAGGGGCTGGAGGAGGTTACAGAGATAGGGAGGTGTGTAGCGGCTGGAAGTGTTTACAGAGATAGGGAGGTGTGTAGGGGCTGGAGGAGGTTAAAGATAGGGAGGGTTGTACGGACTGGAGGGGGTTACAGAGATAGGGAGGGGTGTAGGGGCTGGAGGAGGATACAGAGATAGGGAGGGGTGTAGGGGCTGGAGGAGTTTAAAGAGATAGGGAGTGGTGTAGGGGCTGGAGGAGGTTACAGAGATAGGGAGGGTTGTAGGGGCTGGAGGAGGTTACAGAGATAGGGTGGGGTGTAGGGGCTGGAGGAGGTTACAGAGATAGGGAGGGGTGTAGGGTTTGGAGGAGGTTACAGATATAGGGAGGGGTGTAGGCGCTGGAGGAGGTTACAGAGATAGGGAGGGGTGCAGGGGCTGGAGGAGGTTACAGAGATAGGGAGGGGTGTAGGGGCTGGAGGAGGTTACAGAGATAGGGAGGGATGTAGGGGCTGGAAAAGGTTACAGAGATAGGGAGGGGTGTAGGTGCTGGAAGAGGATACAGAGATAGTGAGTGTTGTAGGGGCTGGAGGAGGTTACAGAGATAGGGAGGTGTGTAGGGCCTAGAGGATGTTACAGAGATAGGGAGGGGTGTAGGGGCTGGAGGAGGTTACAGAGATAGGGAGGGGTGTAGGGGCTGGAGGAGGTTACAGAGATAGGGACGGGTGTAGGGGCTGGAGGAGGTTACAGAGATAGTGAGGGATGTAGGGGATGGAGGTGGTTACAGAGTTAGGGAGGGTTGTATGGACTGGAGGGGGATACAGAGATAGGGAGGGGTGTAGTGGCTGGAGGAGATTACAGAGATAGGGAGGGGTGTAGGGTCAAGAGGAGGTTACAGAGATAGGGAGGGATGTAGGGGCTGGAGGAGTTTACAGAGATAGGGAGGGGTATAGGTGCTGGAGGATGTTACAGAGACTGGGAGGGGTGTAGGGGCTGGAGGATGTTACAGAGATAGGGAGGGTTGTAGGAACTGGAGGAGGTTACAGAGATTGGGAGGGGTGTAGGGGCTGGAGGATGTTACAGAGATAGGGAGGGGTGTAGGGGCTGGAGGAGGTTACAGAGATAGGGAGTGTTGTAGGGGCTGGAAGAGGTTACAGAGATAGTGAGCGGTGTAGGGAGTGGAGGTGATTACAGAGATAGGGAGGGGTGTAGGGTCTGAAGGAGGTTACAGAGATAGGGAGGGTTATAGGGGCTGGAGGAGGTTACAGAGATAGGAAGGGGTGTAGGGGCTGTAGGAGGTTACAGAGATAGGGAGGGTTGTAGGGGCTGGAAGAGGTTACAGACTTAGGGAGGGATGTAGGGGCTGGAGGAGGTTACAGAGATAGGGAGGGTTGTAGGGGCTGGAGGAGGTTACAGAGATAGGGAGATATGTATGGGCTGGAGGATTTTACAGAGATAGGGAGGGATGTAGGGGGTGGAGGAGTTTACAGAGATAGGGTTTGTTGTAGGGGCTGGAGGAGGTTACAGAGATAGGGAAAGGTGTATGTGCTGGAGGAGGTTACAGAGATAGGGAGGGATGTCGGGGCCAGAGGAGGTTACAGAGATAGGGAGGGTTGTAGGGACTGGAGGAGGTTACAGAGATAGGGAGGGTTGAAGGGGCTGGAGGAGGATACAGAGATAGGGATTGTTGCAGGGGCAGGAGGAGTATACAGAGATAGGGAGGGTTTTAGGGACTGGAGAAGGTTACAGAAATAGGGAGGGTTGTAGAGGCTGCAGGAGGTTACAGAGATTGGGAGGGGTGTAGGGGCTGGCGGAGGTTACAGAGTTAGGGAGGGATGTAGGGGCTGGAGGATGTTACAGATATAGGGAGGGTGGTAGAGGCTGGAGGAGGTTACAGAGATAGGGAGGAGTGTTGGGGTGGTGGAGGTAACAGAGATAGGGAGGGTTGTAGGGGCTGGAGGAGGTTAAAGAGATAGGGAGGGTTGTAAGGGCTGGAGGAGGTTCCAGAGATAGGGAGGGTTGTAGGGGCTGGAGGAGGTTACAGAGATAGGGAGGTGCGTAGGGACTGGAGGAAGTTACAGAGATAGGGAGGGTTGTAGGGGCTGGAGGAGGTTTCAGAGATAGAGAGGGATGAAGGAGCTGGAGGAGGTTACAGAGATGGCGAGATATGTAGGGGCTGGAGCAGTTTACAGAGATATGGAGGGTTGTAGGGGGTGGAGGAGGTTACAGAGATAGGGAGGGTTGTAGGGGCTGGAGGAGGTTACAGAGATAGGGAGGTGCGTAGGGGCTGGAGGAGGTTACAGAGATATGGAGGGGTGTAGGGGGTGGAGGAGGTTACAGAGATAGGGAGGGTTGTAGGGGCTGGAGGAGGTTACAGAGATAGGGAGGGGTGTAGGGGCTGGTGAGAGAGAGGCGAGAGAGAGGCGAGAGGGGGGAGAGAGGGGAGAGAGAGGGGAGAGAGTGAGGAGAGAGAGGGAGAGAGGAGTGAGAGGGGAGAGAGAGGGAGAGAGAGCAGACAGAGGGGAGAGAGAGGGGAGAGAGAGAGAGGCGAGAGGGAGGCGAGAGAGAGGCGAGAGGGGGGGAGAGAGGGGAGAGAGAGGGGAGAGAGAGGGGAGAGAGAGGGAGAGAGGAGTGAGAGTGAGGAGTGAGAGGGGAGAGAGGGAGAAAGAGCAGACAGATGGGAGAAGAGGCGAGAGGGGAGAGAGGAGAGTGAGGGGAGAGTGAGGGGAGAGAGTGAGGAGAGAGTGAGGAGAGAGAGGAGAGAGAGGAGAGAGAGAGAGGGGAGAGAGGGAGAGAGAGGAGGAGAGAGTGAGGTGAGAGTGAGGAGAGAGAGGAGAGAGAGTGAGCAGAGATTGAGGAGAGAGTGAGGAGAGAGAGGAGAGAGACGGGAGAGAGGAGAGAGACGGGGAGAGAGAGAGGCGAGAGAGAGGCGAGAGGAGGAGCGAGTGAGGAGAGAGTGAGCAGAGAGTGAGGAGAGAGTGAGGAGAGAGAGGAGAGAGAGTGAGGAGAGAGTGAGGAGCGAGTGAGCAGAGAGTGAGGAGAGAGTGAGGAGAGAGAGGAGAGAGAGTGAGGAGAGAGTGAGGAGCGAGTGAGGAGAGAGTGAGGAGCGAGTGAGCAGAGAGTGAGGAGAGAGTGAGGAGAGAGAGGAGAGAGAGTGAGGAGAGAGTGAGGAGCGAGTGAGCAGAGAGTGAGGAGAGAGTGAGGAGGGAGAGGAGAGAGAGTGAGGAGAGAGTGAGGAGCGAGTGAGGAGAGAGTGAGGAGAGAGGGGAGAGAGAGGAGAGAGACGGGGAGAGAGAGTGAGGAGAGAGAGGTGAGAGGAGGAGAGAGTGAGGAGAGAGTGAGGAGAGAGAGTGAGGAGCGAGTGAGGAGAGAGTGAGGAGAGTGAGGAGAGAGAGGAGAGAGACGGGGAGAGAGAGAGGCGAGAGAGAGGCGAGAGGAGGAGCGAGTGAGGAGAGAGTGAGCAGAGAGTGAGGAGAGAGAGGAGAGAGAGTGAGGAGAGTGAGGAGAGAGAGGAGAGACACGGGGAGAGAGAGAGGCGAGAGAGAGGCGAGAGGGGAGAGAGGAGAGAGAGTGAGGAGAGAGTGAGGAGAGAGAGGAGAGAGAGGAGCGAGACGGGGAGAGAGAGGCGAGAGAGAGGCGAGAGGAGGAGCGAGTGAGGAGAGAGTGAGGAGAGAGAAGCGAGAGTGAGGAGAGAGAGGGGAGAGAGTGAGGAGAGTGAGGAGAGAGAGGGGAGAGAGTGAGGAGAGAGAGGAGAGAGAGGAGAGAGACGGGGAGAGAGAGGCGAGAGAGAGGCGAGAGGAGGAGCGAGTGAGGAGAGAGTGAGGAGAGAGAGAGGCGAGAGAGGAGAGAGAGGAGAGACACGGGGAGAGAGAGAGGCGAGAGAGAGGCGAGAGGGGAGAGAGGAGAGTGAGGGGAGAGTGAGGAGAGAGAGGAGAGAGAGGAGAGAGACGGGGAGAGAGAGAAGAGAGAGAGGCGAGAGGAGGAGCGAGTGAGGAGAGAGTGAGCAGAGAGTGAGGAGAGAGAAGCGAGAGTGAGGAGAGAGAGGGGAGAGAGTGAGGAGAGTGAGGAGAGAGAGGGGAGAGAGTGAGGAGAGAGAGGAGAGAGAGGAGAGAGACGGGGAGAGAGAGGCGAGAGAGAGGCGAGAGGAGGAGCGAGTGAGGAGAGAGTGAGGAGAGAGAGAGGAGAGAGAGGAGAGAGAGGAGAGACACGGGGAGAGAGAGAGGCGAGAGAGTGAGGAGAGAGTGAGGAGAGAGAGGAGTGAGAGTGAGGAGTGAGAGGGGGAGAGAGGGAGAGAGAGCAGACAGATGGGAGAAGAGGCGAGAGGGGAGAGAGGAGAGTGAGGGGAGAGAGTGAGGAGAGAGTGAGGAGAGAGAGGGGAGAGGAGGAGCGAGTGAGGAGAGAGTGAGGAGAGAGAAGCGAGAGTGAGGAGTGAGAGGGGAGAGAGGAGAGTGAGGGGAGAGTGAGGAGTGAGAGGGGAGAGAGGGAGAGAGAGCAGACAGATGGGAGAAGAGGCGAGAGGGGAGAGAGGAGAGTGAGGGGAGAGAGTGAGGAGAGAGGGAGAGAGAAAGATAGAAGGAGATGGGAAAGAGAGAAAAAGAAGGGGAGACGAAGGGACAGGATGAGTTTGAGGGATGGGAAAGGGAGGAGACAGGAAACAGGGGAGTTAATAGTTAGAAGAGGCAGAAGACAGAGCGGCGAGGTAGCAGAGGGCTGGTAAGATAAGCACAAACAAGGACAGGTCGGGGACATTCGGCCCATCTAGCACTCCTGCAACAGTCCAAAAGATCTCGGGTGATATGATTGTGGCCTTAACTTCATTGTCCTGACTGCGGCCCATTCCCTGCGCCCCTTCACTCACTCATTGACAGAAGGGGGGACAGGGATACAGAGACAGTGAGGGGAGAGTGGGAAGGGAGATAACTGGCGAGAGGAGGACGGGGTGCAGAGAGGGAGAGAGAGAGCGAGAGAGGTTACAGAGTGAGGGATGCAGGGGCTGGAGGAGGTTACAGAGATAGGGAGGTGTGTAGGGGCTGGAAGTGTTTACAGAGATAGGGAGGTGTGTAGGGGCTAGAGGAGGTTAAAGATAGGGAGGGTTGTACGGACTGGAGGGGGGTACAGAGATAGGGAAGGGTGTAGGGGCTGGAGGAGGTTACAGAGATAGGGAGGTGTGTAGGGGCTGGAGGAGGTTACAGAGATAGGGAGGGGTGTAGGGGCTGGAGGAGGTTACAGAGATAGGGAGGTGTGTAGGGGCTGGAAGTGTTTACAGAGATAGGGAGGTGTGTAGGGGCTGGAGGAGGTTACAGAGATAGGGAGGGTTGTAGGAGCTGGAGGAGGTTACAGAGATAGGGAGGGGTGTAGGGGTTGGAGGAGTTTACAGAGAAAGGGAGGGGTGTAGGGGCTAAAGGATGTTACAGAGATAGGGAGTGTTGTAGGGGCTGGAGGAGGTTACAGAGATAGGGAGGGGTGTAGGGGCTGGAGGAGGTTACAGAGATAGAGAGGGATGAAGGGGCTGGAGGAGGTTACAGAGAGAGGGAGGGGTGTAGGGGCTGGAGGAGGTTACAGAGATAGGGAGGGGTGTAGGGGCTGGAGGAGGTTACAGAGATAGGGAGGGATGTAGGGGCTGGAGGAGGTTACAGATATAGGGAGGGGTGTAGGTGCTGGAGGAGGTTACAGAGAAAGGGAGGGATGAAGGGGCTGGAGGAGGTTACAGAGATAGGGAGGGGTGTAGGGGCTGGAGGAGGTTACAGAGATAGGGAGGGGTGTAGGGGCTGGAGGAGGTTACAGAGATAGGGAGGGGTGTAGGGGCTGGAGGAGGTTACAGAGATAGGGAGGGGTGTAGGGGCTGGAGGAGGTTTCAGAGATAGAGAGGGATGAAGGGGCTGGAGGAGGTTACAGAGATAGGGAGGGGTGTAGGGGCTGGAGGAGGTTACAGAGATAGGGAGGGTTGTAGGGGCTGGAGGAGGTTACAGAGATAGAGAGGGATGAAGGGGTTGGAGGAGGTTACAGAGATAGCGAGATATGTAGGGGCTGGAGTAGTTTACAGAGATATGGAGGGTTGTATGGGGTGGAGGAGGTTACAGAGATAGGGAGGGTTGTAGGGGCTGGAGGACGTTACAGAGATTGGGAGGGTTGTAGGGGCTAGAGCGGGTTACAGAGATAGGGAGGGGTGTAGGTGCCGGAGTGGGATACGGAGATAGGGCGGGATGTAGGGGCTAGAGGAGGTTACAGAGATAGGGAGGGGTGTCGGGGCCGGAGGAGGTTACAGAGATAGGGAGGGGTGTAGGGATTGGAGGAGGTTACAGAGATAGGGATGGTTATAAGGTCTGGAGGAGGTTACAGAGATAGGAAGGGTTGAAGGGGCTGGAGGAGATTACAGAGATAGGGAGGGATGTAGGGGCTGGAGAGGTTTACAGAGATAGGGAGGGGTGTAGGGGCAGGAGGTGGTTATAGAGATTGGGAGGTGTGTAGGGGCTGGAGGAGGATACAGAGATAGGGAGGCTTGTAGGGGCTAGAGGAGTTTACAGAGATAAGGAGGGGTGTAGGGGCTGGAGGTGGTTATAGAGAATGGGAGTTGTGTAGGGGCTGGAGGAGGATACAGAGATAGGGAGGGTTGTAGGGCTGGAGGAGGTTACAGAGATAGGGAGGGGTGTAGGGGCTGGTGGAGTTTACAGAGATAGAGAGGGGTGTAGGGGCTGGTGGAGTTTACAGAGATAGGGAGGGTTGTAGGATCTGTGGGATGTTACAGAGATAGGGAGGGGTGTAGGGGCTGGAGGAGGTTACAGAGTTAGGGAGGGATATAGGGGCTGGAGGAGGTTACAGAAATAGGGAGGGTTGTAGGGGCAGGAGGATGTTACAGAGATAGGGAGGGTTGTAGGTGCTGGAGGAGGTTACAGAGATAGGGAGGGATGTAGGGGCTGGAGGTGGTTACAGAGATAGGGAGGATTGTAGGGGGTGGAGGAGGTTACAGAGATAGGGAGGGTTGTCGGGGCTGGAGGAGGTTACAGAGATAGGGAGGGGTGTAGGGGCTGGAGGAGGTTACAGAGTTAGGGAGGGGTGTAGAGGCTGGAGGTGGTTACAGAGATAGGGAGGGTTGCAGGGACTGGAGGAGGTTACAGAGATAGGGAGGGTTGTAAGGACTGGAGGAGATGACAGAGATAGGGAGGGTTGTACGGGCTGGAGGAGGATACAGAGATAGGGAGGGGTTTAGAGGCTGGAGGAGGTTACAGAGATAGGGAGGGGTGTAGGGGCTGGAGGAGTTTACGGAGATAGGGAGGTGTGTAGCGGCTGGAGCAGGTTACAGTTAGGGAGGGTTGTACGGACTGGAGGAGTTTACAAAGATAGGGAGGGGTGTAGGGGCTGGAGGACGTTACAGAGATAGGGAGGGTTGTATGGGCTGGAGGATGTTACAGAGATAGGGAGGGGTGTAGCGGCTGGAGGAGGTTACTGAGATATGGAGGGTTGGAGGGGCTGGTGGAGATTACCGAGATAGGGAGGGGTTTAGGGGCTAGAGGAGGTTACAGAGGTTGGGAGGGATGTAGGGACTGGAGGAGGTTACAGAGATAGGGAGGGATGTAGGGGCTGGAGGAGGTTACAGAGATAGGGAGGGGTGTCGGGGCCGGAGGAGGTTACAGAGATAGGGAGGGGTGTAGGTACTGGAGGAGGTTACAGAGATAGGGAGGGTTATAAGGACTGGAGGAGGTTACAGAGATAGGAAGGGTTGAAGGGGCTGGAGGAGGTTACAGAGATAGGGAGGGATGAAGGGGCTGGTGGGGTTTACAGAGATAGGGAGGTATGTAGGGGCTGGAGAGGTTTACAGAGATATGGCTGGGTGTAGGGGCTAGAGGAGTTTACAGAGATAGGGAGGGTTGTAGGAGCTGGAGGAGGTTACAGAGATAGGGAGGGGTGTAGGGGCTGGAGGTGGTTACAGAGATTGGGAGGTGTGGAGGGGCTGGAGGAGGATACAGAGATAGGGAGGGTTGTAGGGGCTGGAGGAGGTTACAGAGATAGGGAGGGGTGTAGGGGCTGGTGGAGTTTACAGAGATAGGGAGGGTTGTTGGGTCTGCGGGATGTTACAGAGATAGGGAGGGGTGTAGGGGCTGGAGGAGGTTACAGAGTTAGGGAGGGATGTAGTGGCTGGAGGAGGTTACAGAAATAGGGAGGGTTGTAGGGGCAGGAGGAGGTTACAGAGATAGGGAGGGTTGTAGGGGCTGGAGGAGGTTACAGAGATAGGGAGGGATGAAGGGGCTGGAGGAGTTCACAGAGATAGGGATATATGTAGGGGCTGGAGGAGGTTACAGAGATAGGGAGGATTGTAGGGGTTGGAGGAGGTTACAGAGATAGGGAGGGTTGCAGGGGCTGGATGAGGTTACAGAGATAGGGAGGAATGTCGGGGCTGGAGGAGGTTACAGAGATAGGGAGGGTTGAAGGGGCTGGAGGAGGTTACAGAGATAGGGAGGGATGAAGGGGCTGGAGGAGGATACAGAGATAGGGAGGTTTGCAGGGGCAGGAGGAGGTTACAGAGATAGGGAGGGGTTTAGTGACTGGAGGAGGTTACAGAAATAGGGAGGGTTGCAGGTACTGCAGGAGGTTACAGAGATTGGGAGGGGTGTAGGTGCTGGAGGAGGTTACAGAGATAGGGAGGGGTGTAGGGGCTGGAGGAGGTTACAGAGATAGGGAGGGGTGTAGAGGCTGGAGGAGGTTACAGAGATAGGGAGGAGTATTGGGGTGGTGGAGGTTACAGAGATAGGGCGGGTTGTAGGGGCTGGAGGAGGTTACAGAGATAGGAAGGCTTGTAGGGGCTGGAGGTGGTCACAGAGCTAGGGAGGATTGTAAGGGCTGGAGGAGGTTACAGAGATAGGGAAGGATGTTGGGTCTGGAGGATGTTACAGAGATAGGGAGGTTTGTATGGGCTGGAAGAGGTTACAGAGATAGGGAGGGTTGTACGGACAGGAGGGGGACAAAGAGATAGGGAGGGTTGTAGAGGCTGGAGGAGGTTACAGAGATAGGGAGGGTCGTAGGGGATGGAGGAGGATACAGAGATAGGGAGGGATGTAGGGGCTGGAGGAGGTTACAGAGAAGGGAAGGTTTGTAGGGACTGGAATAGGTTACAGAGATAGGGAGGGGTGTAGGGGCTGGAGGAGGTGACAGAGATAGGGAGGGTTGTAGGGGCTGCGGGATCTTACAGAGATAGGGAGGGGTGTTGGGGCTGGAGGAGGTTACAGAGTTAGGGAGGGATGTAGGGGCTGGAGGAAGTTACAGAAATAGGCTGGGTTGTAGGGGCTGGAGGAGGTAACAGAGATAGGGACGGATGGAGGGGCTGGAGGAGTTTACAGAGATAGGGAGGGTTGTAGTGGGTGGAGGAGGTTACAGAGATAGGGAGGGTTGTAGGGGCTGGAGGACGTTACAGATATAGGGAGGGTTGTCGGGGCTGGAGGAGGTTACAGAGATAAGGAGGGGTCTAGGTGCCAGAGGAATTTACAGTGATAGGGAGGGTTGTAGGGGCTGGAGGAGGTTACAGAGATAGGGAGGTGTGTCGCGGCCGTAGGAGGTTACAGAGTAAGGGACGGGTCTAGGGACTGGAGGAGGTTACAGAGATAGGGAGGGTTGTAAGGACTGGAGGAGGTTACAGAAATAGGGAGGGTTGTACGGGCTGGAGGAGGTTACAGAGATAGGGAGGGGTTTAGAGGCTGGAGGAGGTTACCGAGATAGGGAGGGGTGAAGGGGCTGGAGGAGGTTAAAGATAGGGAGGGTTGTACGGACTGGAGGGGGTTACAGAGATAGGGAGGGGTGTAGGGGCTGGAGGACGTTACAGAGATTGGGAGGGGTGTAGGGGCTGGAGGAGGTTACAGAGATAGGGAGGGTTGTAGGGGCTGGAGGAGGTTACAGAGATAGGGATGGTTGTAGGGGCTGGAGGAGGTTACAGAGATAGGGAGGGGTGTAGGTGCTGGAGGAGGTTACAGAGATAGGGAGGGGTGTAGGTGCTGGAGGAGTTTACAGAGATAGGGAGGGGTGTAGGGGCTGGAGGAGGTTACAGAGATTGGGAGCTGTGTAGGTGCTGGAGGAGTTTACAGAGATAGGGAGGGTTGTAGGGGCTGGAAGAGGTTACATAGATAGGGAGGGGTGTAGGGGCTGGAGGAGGTTACAGAGATGGGGAGGGTTGTAGGGGCTGGAGGAGGTTACAGAGATAGGGATGGTTGTAGGGGCTGGAGGAGGTTACAGAAATAGGGAGGGGTGTAGGGACTGGAGGAGGTTACAGAGATAGGGAGGGGTGTAGGGGCTGGAGGAGGTTACAGTGATAGGGAGGGGTGTAGGGGCTGGAGGAGGTTACAGAGTTAGGGAGGGGTGTAGGGGCTGGAGGAGGTTACAGAGATAGGGAGGGGTGTAGGGGCTGGAGGAGGTTACAGATATAGGGAGGGGTGTAGGGGCTGGAGGACGTTACAGAGATAGGGAGGGTTGTAGGGGCTGGAGGAGGTTACAAAGATATGGAGGGATGTAGGGGCTGGAAAAGGTTACAGAGATAGGGAGGTGTGTAGGGGCTGGAGGAGGTTACAGAGATAGGGAGGGGTGTAGGTGCTGGAAGAGGTTACAGAGACAGGGAGGGTTGTAGGGGCTGGAGGAGGTCACAGAGATAGTAAGTGTTGTAGGGGCTGGAGGAGGTTAAAGAGATAGGGAGTGGTGTAGGGACTGGAGGAGGTTACAGAGATAGGGAGGGGTGTAGGGGCTGGAGGAGTTTACAGAGATAGGGAGGGGTGCAGGTGCCGGAGGAGGTTACAGAAATAGGGCGGGATGTAGGGGATGGAGGTGGTTACAGAGTTAGGGAGGGTTGTACGGACTGGAGGGGGATACAGAGATAGGGAGGGGTGTAGGGGCTGGAGGAGATTACAGAGATAGGGAGGGGTGTCGGGGCTGGAGGAGGTTACAGAGATAGGGAGGGTTGTAGGGGCAGGAGGAGGTTACAGAGATAGGGAGGGTTGTAGGGGCTGGAGGAGGTTACAGAGATAGTGAGGGATGAAGGGGCTGGAGGTGGTTACAGAGATAGGGTTTGTTGTAGGGGCTGGAGTACATTACAGAGATAGGGAGGGTTGTAGGGGCTGGAGGAGATTACAGAGATAGGGAACAGTGTAGGTGCCGGAGGAGGTTCCGGAGGTTGGGAGGGATGTAGGTGCTGGAGGAGGTTACAGAGATAGGGAGGGATGTCGGGGCCAGAGGAGGTTACAGAGATAGGGAGGGTTGTAGGGGCTGGAGGAGGTTACAGAGATTGGGAGGGGTGTAGGGGCTGGAGGAGGTTACAGAGATAGGGAGAGGTGTAGGGGCTGGAGGAGGTTACAGAGATAGGGAGGGTTGTAGGGGCTGGAGGAGGTTACAGAGATTGGGAGGGGTGTAGGGGCTGGAGGAGGTTACAGTGTTAGGGAGGGATGTAGGGGCTGGAGGATGTTACAGATATAGGGAGGGTTGTAGAGGCTGGCGGAGGTTACAGAGATAGGGAGGAGTGTAGGGGTGGTGGAGGTTACAGAGATAGGGAGGTATGTAGGGGCTAGAGGATGTTACAGAGATAGGGAGGGTTGTAGAGGCTGGTGGAGGTTACAGAGAGAGGGAGGTGTGTAGGGGCTGGAGGTGGTTACAGAGATAGGGAGGGGTGTAGGGGCTGGAGGAGGTTACAGAGATTGGGAGGGTTGTAGGGGCTGGAGGAGGTTACAGAGATAGGGAGGGTTGTAGGGGCTGGAGGAGGTTACAGAGATAGGGAGGTGCGTAGGGGATGGAGGAAGTTACAGAGATAGAGAGGGTTTTAGGGGCTGTGGTATGTTACAGAGATAGGGAGGGTTGTACGGTCTGGTGGAGGTTACAGACATAGGGAGGGGTGTAGGGGCTGGAGGATTTACAGAGATAGGGAGGGGTGTATGGGCTGGAGGAGGTGACAGAGATAGGGAGGGTTGTAGGGGCTGCGGGATCTTACAGAGATAGGTACGGCTGTTGGGGCTGGAGGAGGTTACAGAGTTAGGGAGGGATGTAGGGGCTGGAGGAAGTTACAGAAATAGGGTGGGTTGTAGGGGCTGGAGGAGGTTACAGAGATAGGGATATATGTAGGGGCTGGAGGAGGTTACAGAGATAGGGAGGGTTGTAGTGGGTGGAGGAGGTTACAGAGATAGGGATGGTTGTAGGGGCTGAAGGACGTTACAGATATAGGGAGGGTTGTAGGGGCTGGAGGAGGTTACAGAGATAAGGAGGGGTGTCGGGGCTGGAGGAGGTTACAGAGATAGGGAGGGTTGTAGGGGCAGGAGGAGGTTACAGAGATAGGGAGGGGTGCAGGTGCCGGAGGAGGTTACAGAAATAGGGCGGGATGTAGGGGATGGAGGTGGTTACAGAGTTAGGGAGGGTTGTACGGACTGGAGGGGGATACAGAGATAGGGAGGGGTGTAGGGGCTGGAGGAGATTACAGAGATAGGGAGGGGTGTCGGGGCTGGAGGAGGTTACAGAGATAGGGAGGGTTGTAGGGGCAGGAGGAGGTTACAGAGATAGGGAGGGTTGTAGGGGCTGGAGGAGGTTACAGAGATAGTGAGGGATGAAGGGGCTGGAGGTGGTTACAGAGATAGGGTTTGTTGTAGGGGCTGGGGTACATTACAGAGATAGGGAGGGTTGTAGGGGCTGGAGGAGGTTACAGAGATAGGGAGCAGTGTAGGTGCCGGAGGAGGTTCCGGAGGTAGGGAGGGATGTAGGTGCTGGAGGAGGTTACAGAGATAGGGAGGGATGTCGGGGCCAGAGGAGGTTACAGAGATAGGGAGGGTTGTAGGGGCTGGAGGAGGTTACAGAGATTGGGAGGGGTGTAGGGGCTGGAGGAGGTTACAGTGTTAGGGAGGGATGTAGGGGCTGGAGCATGTTACAGATATAGGGAGGGTTGTAGAGGCTGGAGGAGGTTACAGAGATAGGGAGGAGTGTAGGGGTGGTGGAGGTTACAGAGATAGGGAGGGTTGTTGGGTCTGCGGGATGTTACAGAGATAGGGAGGGGTGTAGGGGCTGGAGGAGGTTACAGAGTTAGGGAGGGATGTAGTGGCTGGAGGAGGTTACAGAAATAGGGAGGGTTGTAGGGGCAGGAGGAGGTTACAGAGATAGGGAGGGTTGTAGGGGCTGGAGGAGGTTACAGAGATAGGGAGGGATGAAGGGGCTGGAGGTGTTCACAGAGATAGGGATATATGTAGGGGCTGGAGGAGGTTACAGAGATAGGGAGGGATGTAGGGGCTGGAGGTGGTTACAGAGATAGGGAGGATTGTAGGGGGTGGAGGAGGTTACAGAGATAGGGAGGGTTGTCGGGGCTGGAGGAGGTTACAGAGATAGGGAGGGGTGTAGGGGCTGGAGGAGGTTACAGAGTTAGGGAGGGGTGTAGAGGCTGGAGGTGGTTACAGAGATAGGGAGGGTTGCAGGGACTGGAGGAGGTTACAGAGATAGGGAGGGTTGTAAGGACTGGAGGAGATGACAGAGATAGGGAGGGTTGTACGGGCTGGAGGAGGATACAGAGATAGGGAGGGGTTTAGAGGCTGGAGGAGGTTACAGAGATAGGGAGGGGTGTAGGGGCTGGAGGAGTTTACGGAGATAGGGAGGTGTGTAGCGGCTGGAGCAGGTTACAGATAGGGAGGGTTGTACGGACTGGAGGGGGTTACAGAGATAGGGCGGTGTGTAGGGGCTGGAGCAGGTTACAGTTAGGGAGGGTTGTACGGACTGGAGGAGTTTACAAAGATAGGGAGGGGTGTAGGGGCTGGAGGACGTTACAGAGATAGGGAGGGTTGTATGGGCTGGAGGATGTTACAGAGATAGGGAGGGGTGTAGCGGCTGGAGGAGGTTACTGAGATATGGAGGGTTGGAGGGGCTGGTGGAGATTACCGAGATAGGGAGGGGTTTAGGGGCTAGAGGAGGTTACAGAGGTTGGGAGGGATGTAGGGACTGGAGGAGGTTACAGAGATAGGGAGGGATGTAGGGGCTGGAGGAGGTTACAGAGATAGGGAGGGGTGTCGGGGCCGGAGGAGGTTACAGAGATAGGGAGGGGTGTAGGTACTGGAGGAGGTTACAGAGATAGGGAGGGTTATAAGTACTGGAGGAGGTTACAGAGATAGGAAGGGTTGAAGGGGCTGGAGGAGGTTACAGAGATAGGGAGGGATGAAGGGGCTGATGGGGTTTACAGAGATAGGGAGGTATGTAGGGGCTGGAGAGGTTTACAGAGATATGGCTGGGTGTAGGGGCTAGAGGAGTTTACAGAGATAGGGAGGGTTGTAGGAGCTGGAGGAGGTTACAGAGATAGGGAGGGGTGTAGGGGCTGGAGGTGGTTACAGAGATTGGGAGGTGTGGAGGGGCTGGAGGAGGATACAGAGATAGGGAGGGTTGTAGGGGCTGGTGGAGTTTACAGAGATAGGGAGGGTTGTTGGGTCTGCGGGATGTTACAGAGATAGGGAGGGGTGTAGGGGCTGGAGGAGGTTACAGAGTTAGGGAGGGATGTAGTGGCTGGAGGAGGTTACAGAAATAGGGAGGGTTGTAGGGGCAGGAGGAGGTTACAGAGATAGGGAGGGTTGTAGGGGCTGGAGGAGGTTACAGAGATAGGGAGGGATGAAGGGGCTGGAGGAGTTCACAGAGATAGGGATATATGTAGGGGCTGGAGGAGGTTACAGAGATAGGGAGGATTGTAGGGGTTGGAGGAGGTTACAGAGATAGGGAGGGTTGCAGGGGCTGGATGAGGTTACAGAGATAGGGAGGAATGTCGGGGCTGGAGGAGGTTACAGAGATAGGGAGGGTTGAAGGGGCTGGAGGAGGTTACAGAGATAGGGAGGGATGAAGGGGCTGGAGGAGGATACAGAGATAGGGAGGTTTGCAGGGGCAGGAGGAGGTTACAGAGATAGGGAGGGGTTTAGTGACTGGAGGAGGTTACAGAAATAGGGAGGGTTGCAGGTACTGCAGGAGGTTACAGAGATTGGGAGGGGTGTAGGTGCTGGAGGAGGTTACAGAGATAGGGAGGGGTGTAGGGGCTGGAGGAGGTTACAGAGATAGGGAGGGGTGTAGAGGCTGGAGGAGGTTACAGAGATAGGGAGGAGTATTGGGGTGGTGGAGGTTACAGAGATAGGGCGGGTTGTAGGGGCTGGAGGAGGTTACAGAGATAGGAAGGCTTGTAGGGGCTGGAGGTGGTCACAGAGCTAGGGAGGATTGTAAGGGCTGGAGGAGGTTACAGAGATAGGGAAGGATGTTGGGTCTGGAGGATGTTACAGAGATAGGGAGGTTTGTATGGGCTGGAAGAGGTTACAGAGATAGGGAGGGTTGTACGGACAGGAGGGGGACAAAGAGATAGGGAGGGTTGTAGAGGCTGGAGGAGGTTACAGAGATAGGGAGGGTCGTAGGGGATGGAGGAGGATACAGAGATAGGGAGGGATGTAGGGGCTGGAGGAGGTTACAGAGAAGGGAAGGTTTGTAGGGACTGGAATAGGTTACAGAGATAGGGAGGGGTGTAGGGGCTGGAGGAGGTGACAGAGATAGGGAGGGTTGTAGGGGCTGCGGGATCTTACAGAGATAGGGAGGGGTGTTGGGGCTGGAGGAGGTTACAGAGTTAGGGAGGGATGTAGGGGCTGGAGGAAGTTACAGAAATAGGCTGGGTTGTAGGGGCTGGAGGAGGTAACAGAGATAGGGACGGATGGAGGGGCTGGAGGAGTTTACAGAGATAGGGAGGGTTGTAGTGGGTGGAGGAGGTTACAGAGATAGGGAGGGTTGTAGGGGCTGGAGGACGTTACAGATATAGGGAGGGTTGTCGGGGCTGGAGGAGGTTACAGAGATAAGGAGGGGTCTAGGTGCCAGAGGAATTTACAGTGATAGGGAGGGTTGTAGGGGCTGGAGGAGGTTACAGAGATAGGGAGGTGTGTCGCGGCCGTAGGAGGTTACAGAGTAAGGGACGGGTCTAGGGACTGGAGGAGGTTACAGAGATAGGGAGGGTTGTAAGGACTGGAGGAGGTTACAGAAATAGGGAGGGTTGTACGGGCTGGAGGAGGTTACAGAGATAGGGAGGGGTTTAGAGGCTGGAGGAGGTTACCGAGATAGGGAGGGGTGAAGGGGCTGGAGGAGGTTAAAGATAGGGAGGGTTGTACGGACTGGAGGGGGTTACAGAGATAGGGAGGGGTGTAGGGGCTGGAGGACGTTACAGAGATTGGGAGGGGTGTAGGGGCTGGAGGAGGTTACAGAGATAGGGAGGGTTGTAGGGGCTGGAGGAGGTTACAGAGATAGGGATGGTTGTAGGGGCTGGAGGAGGTTACAGAGATAGGGAGGGGTGTAGGTGCTGGAGGAGGTTACAGAGATAGGGAGGGGTGTAGGTGCTGGAGGAGTTTACAGAGATAGGGAGGGGTGTAGGGGCTGGAGGAGGTTACAGAGATTGGGAGCTGTGTAGGTGCTGGAGGAGTTTACAGAGATAGGGAGGGTTGTAGGGGCTGGAAGAGGTTACATAGATAGGGAGGGGTGTAGGGGCTGGAGGAGGTTACAGAGATGGGGAGGGTTGTAGGGGCTGGAGGAGGTTACAGAGATAGGGATGGTTGTAGGGGCTGGAGGAGGTTACAGAAATAGGGAGGGGTGTAGGGACTGGAGGAGGTTACAGAGATAGGGAGGGGTGTAGGGGCTGGAGGAGGTTACAGTGATAGGGAGGGGTGTAGGGGCTGGAGGAGGTTACAGAGTTAGGGAGGGGTGTAGGGGCTGGAGGAGGTTACAGAGATAGGGAGGGGTGTAGGGGCTGGAGGAGGTTACAGATATAGGGAGGGGTGTAGGGGCTGGAGGACGTTACAGAGATAGGGAGGGTTGTAGGGGCTGGAGGAGGTTACAAAGATATGGAGGGATGTAGGGGCTGGAAAAGGTTACAGAGATAGGGAGGTGTGTAGGGGCTGGAGGAGGTTACAGAGATAGGGAGGGGTGTAGGTGCTGGAAGAGGTTACAGAGACAGGGAGGGTTGTAGGGGCTGGAGGAGGTCACAGAGATAGTAAGTGTTGTAGGGGCTGGAGGAGGTTAAAGAGATAGGGAGTGGTGTAGGGACTGGAGGAGGTTACAGAGATAGGGAGGGGTGTAGGGGCTGGAGGAGTTTACAGAGATAGGGAGGGGTGCAGGTGCCGGAGGAGGTTACAGAAATAGGGCGGGATGTAGGGGATGGAGGTGGTTACAGAGTTAGGGAGGGTTGTACGGACTGGAGGGGGATACAGAGATAGGGAGGGGTGTAGGGGCTGGAGGAGATTACAGAGATAGGGAGGGGTGTCGGGGCTGGAGGAGGTTACAGAGATAGGGAGGGTTGTAGGGGCAGGAGGAGGTTACAGAGATAGGGAGGGTTGTAGGGGCTGGAGGAGGTTACAGAGATAGTGAGGGATGAAGGGGCTGGAGGTGGTTACAGAGATAGGGTTTGTTGTAGGGGCTGGAGTACATTACAGAGATAGGGAGGGTTGTAGGGGCTGGAGGAGGTTACAGAGATAGGGAACAGTGTAGGTGCCGGAGGAGGTTCCGGAGGTAGGGAGGGATGTAGGTGCTGGAGGAGGTTACAGAGATAGGGAGGGATGTCGGGGCCAGAGGAGGTTACAGAGATAGGGAGGGTTGTAGGGGCTGGAGGAGGTTACAGAGATTGGGAGGGGTGTAGGGGCTGGAGGAGGTTACAGTGTTAGGGAGGGATGTAGGGGCTGGAGGATGTTACAGATATAGGGAGGGTTGTAGAGGCTGGCGGAGGTTACAGAGATAGGGAGGAGTGTAGGGGTGGTGGAGGTTACAGAGATAGGGAGGTATGTAGGGGCTAGAGGATGTTACAGAGATAGGGAGAGTTGTAGAGGCTGGTGGAGGTTACAGAGAGAGGGAGGTGTGTAGGGGCTGGAGGAGGTTACAGAGATAGGGAGGGGTGTAGGGGCTGGAGGAGGTTACAGAGATAGGGAGGGGTGTAGGGGCTGGAGGAGGTTACAGAGTTAGGGAGGGGTGTAGGGGCTGGAGGTGGTTACAGAGATAGGGAGGGGTGTAGGGGCTGGAGGAGGTTACAGAGATTGGGAGGGTTGTAGGGGCTGGAGGAGGTTACAGAGATAGGGAGGGTTGTAGGGGCTGGAGGAGGTTACAGAGATAGGGAGGTGCGTAGGGGATGGAGGAAGTTACAGAGATAGAGAGGGTTTTAGGGGCTGTGGTATGTTACAGAGATAGGGAGGGTTGTACGGTCTGGTGGAGGTTACAGACATAGGGAGGGGTGTAGGGGCTGGAGGATTTACAGAGATAGGGCGGGGTGTATGGGCTGGAGGAGGTGACAGAGATAGGGAGGGTTGTAGGGGCTGCGGGATCTTACAGAGATAGGTACGGCTGTTGGGGCTGGAGGAGGTTACAGAGTTAGGGAGGGATGTAGGGGCTGGAGGAAGTTACAGAAATAGGGTGGGTTGTAGGGGCTGGAGGAGGTTACAGAGATAGGGATATATGTAGGGGCTGGAGGAGGTTACAGAGATAGGGAGGGTTGTAGTGGGTGGAGGAGGTTACAGAGATAGGGATGGTTGTAGGGGCTGAAGGACGTTACAGATATAGGGAGGGTTGTAGGGGCTGGAGGAGGTTACAGAGATAAGGAGGGGTGTCGGGGCTGGAGGAGGTTACAGAGATAGGGAGGGTTGTAGGGGCAGGAGGAGGTTACAGAGATAGGGAGGGGTGCAGGTGCCGGAGGAGGTTACAGAAATAGGGCGGGATGTAGGGGATGGAGGTGGTTACAGAGTTAGGGAGGGTTGTACGGACTGGAGGGGGATACAGAGATAGGGAGGGGTGTAGGGGCTGGAGGAGATTACAGAGATAGGGAGGGGTGTCGGGGCTGGAGGAGGTTACAGAGATAGGGAGGGTTGTAGGGGCAGGAGGAGGTTACAGAGATAGGGATGGTTGTAGGGGCTGGAGGAGGTTACAGAAATAGGGAGGGGTGTAGGGACTGGAGGAGGTTACAGAGATAGGGAGGGGTGTAGGGGCTGGAGGAGGTTACAGTGATAGGGAGGGGTGTAGGGGCTGGAGGAGGTTACAGAGTTAGGGAGGGGTGTAGGGGCTGGAGGAGGTTACAGAGATAGGGAGGGGTGTAGGGGCTGGAGGAGGTTACAGATATAGGGAGGGGTGTAGGGGCTGGAGGACGTTACAGAGATAGGGAGGGTTGTAGGGGCTGGAGGAGGTTACAAAGATATGGAGGGATGTAGGGGCTGGAAAAGGTTACAGAGATAGGGAGGTGTGTAGGGGCTGGAGGAGGTTACAGAGATAGGGAGGGGTGTAGGTGCTGGAAGAGGTTACAGAGACAGGGAGGGTTGTAGGGGCTGGAGGAGGTCACAGAGATAGTAAGTGTTGTAGGGGCTGGAGGAGGTTAAAGAGATAGGGAGTGGTGTAGGGACTGGAGGAGGTTACAGAGATAGGGAGGGGTGTAGGGGCTGGAGGAGTTTACAGAGATAGGGAGGGGTGCAGGTGCCGGAGGAGGTTACAGAAATAGGGCGGGATGTAGGGGATGGAGGTGGTTACAGAGTTAGGGAGGGTTGTACGGACTGGAGGGGGATACAGAGATAGGGAGGGGTGTAGGGGCTGGAGGAGATTACAGAGATAGGGAGGGGTGTCGGGGCTGGAGGAGGTTACAGAGATAGGGAGGGTTGTAGGGGCAGGAGGAGGTTACAGAGATAGGGAGGGTTGTAGGGGCTGGAGGAGGTTACAGAGATAGTGAGGGATGAAGGGGCTGGAGGTGGTTACAGAGATAGGGTTTGTTGTAGGGGCTGGAGTACATTACAGAGATAGGGAGGGTTGTAGGGGCTGGAGGAGGTTACAGAGATAGGGAACAGTGTAGGTGCCGGAGGAGGTTCCGGAGGTAGGGAGGGATGTAGGTGCTGGAGGAGGTTACAGAGATAGGGAGGGATGTCGGGGCCAGAGGAGGTTACAGAGATAGGGAGGGTTGTAGGGGCTGGAGGAGGTTACAGAGATTGGGAGGGGTGTAGGGGCTGGAGGAGGTTACAGTGTTAGGGAGGGATGTAGGGGCTGGAGGATGTTACAGATATAGGGAGGGTTGTAGAGGCTGGCGGAGGTTACAGAGATAGGGAGGAGTGTAGGGGTGGTGGAGGTTACAGAGATAGGGAGGTATGTAGGGGCTAGAGGATGTTACAGAGATAGGGAGAGTTGTAGAGGCTGGTGGAGGTTACAGAGAGAGGGAGGTGTGTAGGGGCTGGAGGTGGTTACAGAGATAGGGAGGGGTGTAGGGGCTGGAGGAGGTTACAGAGATTGGGAGGGTTGTAGGGGCTGGAGGAGGTTACAGAGATAGGGAGGGTTGTAGGGGCTGGAGGAGGTTACAGAGATAGGGAGGTGCGTAGGGGATGGAGGAAGTTACAGAGATAGAGAGGGTTTTAGGGGCTGTGGTATGTTACAGAGATAGGGAGGGTTGTACGGTCTGGTGGAGGTTACAGACATAGGGAGGGGTGTAGGGGCTGGAGGATTTACAGAGATAGGGCGGGGTGTATGGGCTGGAGGAGGTGACAGAGATAGGGAGGGTTGTAGGGGCTGCGGGATCTTACAGAGATAGGTACGGCTGTTGGGGCTGGAGGAGGTTACAGAGTTAGGGAGGGATGTAGGGGCTGGAGGAAGTTACAGAAATAGGGTGGGTTGTAGGGGCTGGAGGAGGTTACAGAGATAGGGATATATGTAGGGGCTGGAGGAGGTTACAGAGATAGGGAGGGTTGTAGTGGGTGGAGGAGGTTACAGAGATAGGGATGGTTGTAGGGGCTGAAGGACGTTACAGATATAGGGAGGGTTGTAGGGGCTGGAGGAGGTTACAGAGATAAGGAGGGGTGTCGGGGCTGGAGGAGGTTACAGAGATAGGGAGGGTTGTAGGGGCAGGAGGAGGTTACAGAGATAGGGAGGGGTGCAGGTGCCGGAGGAGGTTACAGAAATAGGGCGGGATGTAGGGGATGGAGGTGGTTACAGAGTTAGGGAGGGTTGTACGGACTGGAGGGGGATACAGAGATAGGGAGGGGTGTAGTGGCTGGAGGAGATTACAGAGATAGGGAGGGGTGTCGGGGCTGGAGGAGGTTACAGAGATAGGGAGGGTTGTAGGGGCAGGAGGAGGTTACAGAGATAGGGAGGGTTGTAGGGGCTGGAGGAGGTTACAGAGATAGTGAGGGATGAAGGGGCTGGAGGTGGTTACAGAGATAGGGTTTGTTGTAGGGGCTGGGGTACATTACAGAGATAGGGAGGGTTGTAGGGGCTGGAGGAGGTTACAGAGATAGGGAGCAGTGTAGGTGCCGGAGGAGGTTCCGGAGGTAGGGAGTGATGTAGGTGCTGGAGGAGGTTACAGAGATAGGGAGGGATGTCGGGGCCAGAGGAGGTTACAGAGATAGGGAGGGTTGTAGGGGCTGGAGGAGGTTACAGAGATTGGGAGGGGTGTAGGGGCTGGAGGAGGTTACAGTGTTAGGGAGGGATGTAGGGGCTGGAGGATGTTACAGATATAGGGAGGGTTGTAGAGGCTGGAGGAGGTTACAGAGATAGGGAGGAGTGTAGGGGTGGTGGAGGTTACAGAGATAGGGAGGGTTGTTGGGTCTGCGGGATGTTACAGAGATAGGGAGGGGTGTAGGGGCTGGAGGAGGTTACAGAGTTAGGGAGGGATGTAGTGGCTGGAGGAGGTTACAGAAATAGGGAGGGTTGTAGGGGCAGGAGGAGGTTACAGAGATAGGGAGGGTTGTAGGGGCTGGAGGAGGTTACAGAGATAGGGAGGGATGAAGGGGCTGGAGGTGTTCACAGAGATAGGGATATATGTAGGGGCTGGAGGAGGTTACAGAGATAGGGAGGATTGTAGGGGGTGGAGGAGGTTACAGAGATAGGGAGGGTTGCAGGGGCTGGATGAGGTTACAGAGATAGGGAGGAATGTCGGGGCTGGAGGAGGTTACAGAGATAGGGAGGGTTGAAGGGGCTGGAGGAGGTTACAGAGATAGGGAGGGATGAAGGGGCTGGAGGAGGATACAGAGATAGGGAGGTTTGCAGGGGCAGGAGGAGGTTACAGAGATAGGGAGGGGTTTAGTGACTGGAGGAGGTTACAGAAATAGGGAGGGTTGCAGGTACTGCAGGAGGTTACAGAGATTGGGAGGGGTGTAGGTGCTGGAGGAGGTTACAGAGATAGGGAGGGTTGTAGGGGCTGGAGGATGTTACAGAGATAGGGAGGGGTGTAGAGGCTGGAGGAGGTTACAGAGACAGGGAGGGGTGTAGGGGCTGGAGGAGGTTACAGAGATAGGGAGGGGTGTGGAGGCTGGAGGAGGTTACAGAGATAGGGAGGAGTATTGGGGTGGTGGAGGTTACAGAGATAGGGCGGGTTGTAGGGGCTGGAGGAGGTTACAGAGATAGGAAGGCTTGTAGGGGCTGGAGGTGGTCACAGAGCTAGGGAGGATTGTAAGGGCTGGAGGAGGTTACAGAGATAGGGAAGGATGTTGGGTCTGGAGGATGTTACAGAGTTAGGGAGGTTTGTATGGGCTGGAAGAGGTTACAGAGATAGGGAGGGTTGTACGGACAGGAGGGGGACAAAGAGATAGGGAGGGTTGTAGAGGCTGGAGGAGGTTACAGAGATAGGGAGGGTCGTAGGGGATGGAGGAGGATACAGAGATAGGGAGGGATGTAGGGGCTGGAGGAGGTTACAGAGAAGGGAAGGTTTGTAGGGACTGGAATAGGTTACAGAGATAGGGAGGGGTGTAGGGGCTGCAGGAGGTGACAGAGATAGGGAGGGTTGTAGGGGCTGCGGGATCTTACAGAGATAGGGAGGGGTGTTGGGGCTGGAGGAATTTACAGTGATAGGGAGGGTTGTAGGGGCTGGAGGAGGTTACAGAGATAGGGAGGTGTGTCGCGGCCGTAGGAGGTTACAGAGTAAGGGACGGGTCTAGGGACTGGAGGAGGTTACAGAGATAGGGAGGGTTGTAAGGACTGGAGGAGGTTACAGAAATAGGGAGGGTTGTACGGGCTGGAGGAGGTTACAGAGATAGGGAGGGGTTTAGAGGCTGGAGGAGGTTACCGAGATAGGGAGGGGTGAAGGGGCTGGAGGAGGTTAAAGATAGGGAGGGTTGTACGGACTGGAGGGGGTTACAGAGATAGGGAGGGGTGTAGGGGCTGGAGGACGTTACAGAGATTGGGAGGGGTGTAGGGGCTGGAGGAGGTTACAGAGATAGGGAGGGTTGTAGGGGCTGGAGGAGGTTACAGAGATAGGGATGGTTGTAGGGGCTGGAGGAGGTTACAGAGATAGGGAGGGGTGTAGGTGCTGGAGGAGGTTACAGAGATAGGGAGGGGTGTAGGTGCTGGAGGAGTTTACAGAAATAGGGAGGGTTGTAGGGGCTGGAGGAGGTTACAGAGATTGGGAGCTGTGTAGGTGCTGGAGGAGTTTACAGAGATAGGGAGGGTTGTAGGGGCTGGAAGAGTTTACATAGATAGGGAGGGGTGTAGGGGCTGGAGGAGGTTACAGAGATGGGGAGGGTTGTAGGGGCTGGAGGAGGTTACAGAGATAGGGATGGTTGTAGGGGCTGGAGGAGGTTACAGAAATAGGGAGGGGTGTAGGGACTGGAGGAGGTTACAGAGATAGGGAGGGGTGTAGGGGCTGGAGGAGGTTACAGTGATAGGGAGGGGTGTAGGGGCTGGAGGAGGTTACAGAGTTAGGGAGGGGTGTAGGGGCTGGAGGAGGTTACAGAGATAGGGAGGGGTGTAGGGGCTGGAGGAGGTTACAGATATAGGGAGGGGTGTAGGGGCTGGAGGAGGTTACAGAGATAGGGAGGGTTGTAGGGGCTGGAGGAGGTTACAAAGATATGGAGGGATGTAGGGGCTGGAAAAGGTTACAGAGATAGGGAGGTGTGTAGGGGCTGGAGGAGGTTACAGAGATAGGGAGGGGTGTAGGTGCTGGAAGAGGTTACAGAGACAGGGAGGGTTGTAGGGGCTGGAGGAGGTCACAGAGATAGTAAGTGTTGTAGGGGCTGGAGGAGGTTAAAGAGATAGGGAGTGGTGTAGGGACTGGAGGAGGTTACAGAGATAGGGAGGGGTGTAGGGGCTGGAGGAGTTTACAGAGATAGGGAGGGGTGCAGGTGCCGGAGGAGGTTACAGAAATAGGGCGGGATGTAGGGGATGGAGGTGGTTACAGAGTTAGGGAGGGTTGTACGGACTGGAGGGGGATACAGAGATAGGGAGGGTTGTAGGGGCAGGAGGAGGTTACAGAGATAGGGAGGGTTGTAGGGGCTGGAGGAGGTTACAGAGATAGTGAGGGATGAAGGGGCTGGAGGTGGTTACAGAGATAGGGTTTGTTGTAGGGGCTGGAGTACATTACAGAGATAGGGAGGGTTGTAGGGGCTGGAGGAGGTTACAGAGATAGGGAACAGTGTAGGTGCCGGAGGAGGTTCCGGAGGTAGGGAGGGATGTAGGTGCTGGAGGAGGTTACAGAGATAGGGAGGGATGTCGGGGCCAGAGGAGGTTACAGAGATAGGGAGGGTTGTAGGGGCTGGAGGAGGTTACAGAGATTGGGAGGGGTGTAGGGGCTGGAGGAGGTTACAGTGTTAGGGAGGGGTGTAGGGGCTGGAGGAGGTTACAGAGATAGGGAGGGTGTAGGGGCTGGAGAAGGTTACAGAGATAGGGAGGAGTGTAGGGGCTGGAGGAGGTTACAGAGATAGGGAGGGGTGTAGGGGCTGGAGGATGTTACAGATATAGGGAGGGTTGTAGAGGCTGGAGGAGGTTACAGAGATAGGGAGGAGTGTAGGGGTGGTGGAGGTTACAGAGATAGGGAGGTATGTAGGGGCTAGAGGATGTTACAGAGATAGGGAGGGTTGTAGAGGCTGGTGGAGGTTACAGAGAGAGGGAGGTGTGTAGGGGCTGGAGGTGGTTACAGAGATAGGGAGGGGTGTAGGGGCTGGAGGAGGTTACAGAGATTGGGAGGGTTGTAGGGGCTGGAGGAGGTTACAGAGATAGGGAGGGTTGTAGGGGCTGGAGGAGGTTACAGAGATAGGGAGGTGCGTAGGGGATGGAGGAAGTTACAGAGATAGGGAGGGTTTTAGGGGCTGTGGTATGTTACAGAGATAGGGAGGGTTGTACGGTCTGGTGGAGGTTATAGACATAGGGAGGGGTGTAGGGGCTGGAGGATTTACAGAGATAGGGAGGGGTGTATGGGCTGGAGGAGGTGACAGAGATAGGGAGGGTTGTAGGGGCTGCGGGATCTTACAGAGATAGGGAGGGCTGTTGGGGCTGGAGGAGGTTACAGAGTTAGGGAGGGATGTAGGGGCTGGAGGAAGTTACAGAAATAGGGTGGGTTGTAGGGGCTGGAGGAGGTTACAGAGATAGGGATATATGTAGGGGCTGGAGGAGGTTACAGAGATAGGGAGGGTTGTAGTGGGTGGAGGAGGTTACAGAGATAGGGATGGTTGTAGGGGCTGAAGGACGTTACAGATATAGGGAGGGTTGTAGGGGCTGGAGGAGGTTACAGAGATAAGGAGGGGTGTCGGGGCTGGAGGAGGTTACAGAGATAGGGAGGGTTGTAGGGGCAGGAGGAGGTTACAGAGATAGGGAGGGGTGCAGGTGCCGGAGGAGGTTACAGAAATAGGGCGGGATGTAGGGGATGGAGGTGGTTACAGAGTTAGGGAGGGTTGTACGGACTGGAGGGGGATACAGAGATAGGGAGGGGTGTAGGGGCTGGAGGAGATTACAGAGATAGGGAGGGGTGTCGGGGCTGGAGGAGGTTACAGAGATAGGGAGGGTTGTAGGGGCAGGAGGAGGTTACAGAGATAGGGAGGGTTGTAGGGGCTGGAGGAGGTTACAGAGATAGTGAGGGATGAAGGGGCTGGAGGTGGTTACAGAGATAGGGTTTGTTGTAGGGGCTGGAGTACATTACAGAGATAGGGAGGGTTGTAGGGGCTGGAGGAGGTTACAGAGATAGGGAACAGTGTAGGTGCCGGAGGAGGTTCCGGAGGTAGGGAGGGATGTAGGTGCTGGAGGAGGTTACAGAGATAGGGAGGGATGTCGGGGCCAGAGGAGGTTACAGAGATAGGGAGGGTTGTAGGGGCTGGAGGAGGTTACAGAGATTGGGAGGGGTGTAGGGGCTGGAGGAGGTTACAGTATTAGGGAGGGATGTAGGGGCTGGAGGATGTTACAGATATAGGGAGGGTTGTAGAGGCTGGAGGAGGTTACAGAGATAGGGAGGAGTGTAGGGGTGGTGGAGGTTACAGAGATAGGGAGGTATGTAGGGGCTAGAGGATGTTACAGAGATAGGGAGGGTTGTAGAGGCTGGTGGAGGTTACAGAGAGAGGGAGGTGTGTAGGGGCTGGAGGTGGTTACAGAGATAGGGAGGGGTGTAGGGGCTGGAGGAGGTTACAGAGATTGGGAGGGTTGTAGGGGCTGGAGGAGGTTACAGAGATAGGGAGGGTTGTAGGGGCTGGAGGAGGTTACAGAGATAGGGAGGTGCGTAGGGGATGGAGGAAGTTACAGAGATAGAGAGGGTTTTAGGGGCTGTGGTATGTTACAGAGATAGGGAGGGTTGTACGGTCTGGTGGAGGTTACAGACATAGGGAGGGGTGTAGGGGCTGGAGGATTTACAGAGATAGGGAGGGGTGTATGGGCTGGAGGAGGTGACAGAGATAGGGAGGGTTGTAGGGGCTGCGGGATCTTACAGAGATAGGGAGGGCTGTTGGGGCTGGAGGAGGTTACAGAGTTAGGGAGGGATGTAGGGGCTGGAGGAAGTTACAGAAATAGGGTGGGTTGTAGGGGCTGGAGGAGGTAACAGAGATAGGGATATATGTAGGGGCTGGAGGAGGTTACAGAGATTGGGAGGGTTGTAGTGGGTGGAGGAGGTTACAGAGATAGGGATGGTTGTAGGGGCTGAAGGACGTTACAGATATAGGGAGGGTTGTAGGGGCTGGAGGAGGTTACAGAGATAAGGAGGGGTCTAGGTGCCAGAGGAGTTTACAGTGATAGGGAGGGTTGTAGGTGCTGGAGGAGTTTACAGAGATAGGGTGGGGTGTCGCGGCCGTAGGAGGTTACAGAGTAAGGGACGGGTCTAGGGACTGGAGGAGGTTACAGAGATAGGGAGGGTTGTAAGGACTGGAGGAGGTTACAGAAATAGGGAGGGTTGTACGGGCTGGAGGAGGTTACAGAGATAGGGAGGTGTTTAGAGGCTGGAGGAGGTTACAGAGATAGGGAGGGGTGTAGGGGCTGGAGGAGGTTAAAGATAGTGAGGGTTGTACGGACTGGAGGGGGTTTCAGAGATAGGGAGGGTTGTAGGGACTAGAGGAGGTTACAGATTTAGGGAGGGGTGTAGGGGCTGGAGGACGTTACTGAGATAGGGATGGTTGTAGGGGCTGGAGGAGGTTACAGAGATAGGGAGGGGTGTAGGGATTGGAGGAGGTTACAGAGATAGGGAGGGGTGTAGGTGCTGGAGGAGGTTACAGAGATAGGGAGGGATGTGGGGGCTGGAAAAGGTTACAGAGATAGGGAGGGGTGTAGGTGCTGGAGGAGTTTACAGAGATAGGGAGGGGTGAAGGGGCTGGAGGAGGTTACAGAGTTTGGGAGCTGTGTAGGTGCTGGAGGAGGATACAGAGATAGGGAGTGTTGTAGGGACTGGAGGAGTTTAAAGAGATAGGGAGTGGTGTAGGGACTGGAGGAGGTTACAGAGATAGGGAGGGGTGTAGGGTCTGGAGGAGGTTACAGAGATAGGGAGGGGTGTAGGGGCTGGAGGAGGTTACAGAGATGGGGAGGGGTGTAGGGACTGGAGGACGTTACAGAGATAGGGAGTGGGGTAGGGGCTGGAGGAGGTTACACAGATAGGGAGGGGTGTAGGGGCTGGAGGACGTTACAGAGATAGAGGGTGGTGTAGGGGCTGGAGGAGGTTAAAGAGATAGGGAGTGGTGTAGGGACTGGAGGAGGTTACAGAGATAGGGAGGGGTGTTGGGGCTGGAGGAGGTTACAGAGATAGGGAGGGGTGTTGGGGCTGGAGGAGATTACAGAGATAGGGAGGGGTGTATGGGCTGGAGGAGGTTACAGAGAAAGGGACGGGAGCATGAGACGGAGGAGGTTACAGAAATAGGGCGGGATGTAGGGGATGGATGTGGTTACTGAGTTAGGGAGTGTTGTACGGACTGGAGGTGGATACAGAGATTGGGAGGGGTGTAGGGGCTGGAGGAGGTTACAGAGATAGTGAGCGGTGTAGGGAGTGGAGCTGATTACAGAGATAGGGAGGGGTGTAGGGGCTGAAGGAGGTGACAGAGATAGGGAGGGTTATAGGGGCTGCAGGAGGTTACAGAGATAGGAAGGGGTGTAGGGGCTGTAGGAGGTTACAGAGATAGTGAGGGTTGTAGGGGCTGCGGGATGTTACAGAGATAGGGAGGGGTGTAGGGGCTGGAAGAGGTTACAGACTTAGGGAGGGATGTAGGGGCTTGAGGAGGTTACAGAGATAGGGAGGGTTGTAGGGGCAGGAGGAGGTTACAGAGATAGGGAGGGATGTAGGGGCTGGAGGAGGTTACAGAGATAGGGAGGGATGAAGGGGCTGGAGGTGGTTACAGAGATAGGGAGATATGTATGGGCTGGAGGATTTTACAGAGATAGGGAGGGATGTAGGAGCTGGAGGAGGTTACAGAGATAGGGAGGGATGAAGGGGCTGGAGGTGGTTACAGAGATAGGGAGATATGTAGGGGCTGGAGGAGTTTACAGAGATAGGGAGGGGTGTAGAGGCTGGAGGAGTTTACAGACATAGGGTTTGTTGTAGGGGCTGGAGTACGTTACAGAGATAGGGAGGGTTGTAGGGGCTGGAGGAGGTTACAGAGATAGGGAACGGTGTAGGTGCCGGAGGAGGTTCCGGTGATAGGGAGGGATGTAGGTGCTGGAGGAGGTTACAGAGATAGGGAGGGATGTCAGGGCCAGAGGAGGTTACAGAGATAGGGAGGGTTGTGGGGGCTGGAGGAGGTTACAGTGATAGGGAGGGGAGCAGGGGATGGAGGAGGTTACAGAGATAGGGAGGGTTGAAGGGGCTGGAGGAGAATACAGAGATAGGGATTGTTGCAGGGGCAGGAGGAGTATACAGAGATAGGGAGGGTTTTAGGGACTGGAGAAGGTTACAGAAATAGGGAGGGTTGTAGGCATTGCAGGAGGTTACAGAGATTGGGAGGGGTGTAGGGGCTGGAGGAGGTTACAGAGTTAGGGAGGGATGTAGGGGCTGGAGGATGTTACAGATATAGGGAGGTGTGTAGGGGCTGGAGGTGGTTACAGAGATAGGGAGGAGTGTAGGGGTGGTGGAGGTTACAGAGATAGGGAGGGTTGTAGGGGCTGGTGGAGGTTACAGAGTTGGGAGGGGTGTAGGGGCTGGAGGAGGTTACAGAGAGAGGGAGGTGTGTAGGGGCTGGAGGTGGTTACAGAGATAGGGAGGGGTGTAAGGGCTGGAGGAGATTACAGAGATAGGGAGGGTTGTAGGGGCTGGAGGAGGTTACAGAGATAGGGAGGTGCGTAGGGGATCGATGAGGTTACAGAGATAGGGAGGGTTGTAGGGGCTGGAGGAGGTTACAGAGATAGGGAGTTGCGTAGGGGATGGAGGAGGTTACAGAGATAGAGAGGGTTTTAGGGGCTGGAGGAGGTTACAGAGATAGGAAGGAATGAAGGGGCTGATGGAGCTTACAGAGATTGGGAGGGGTGTAGGGGGTGGAGGAGGTTACAGAGATAGGGAGGGGTGTAGGGACTGGAGGATGTTACAGAGATAGGGAGGGGGTGTTGGGGCTGGAGGACGTTACAGAGATAGGGAGGTATGTAGGGGCTGGAGAGGTTTACAGAGATATGGATGAGTGTATTTTCCAGAGGAGGTTACAGAGATAGGGAGGGGTGTTGGGGATGGAGGAGGTTACAGAGATTGTGAGGTGTGTAGGGGCTGGAGGAGGAGACAGAAATAGGGAGGGTTGTAGGGGCTGGTGGAGGTTACAGACATAGGGAGGTGTGTAGGGGCTGGAGGATTTACAGAGATAGGGAGGGGTGTAGGGGCTGGAGGAGGTGACAGAGATAGGGAGGGGTGTCGGGGCTGCGGGATCTTACAGAGATAGGGAGGGGTGTTGCGGCTGGAGGAGGTTACAGAGTTAGGGAGGGATGTAGGGGCTGGAGGAAGTTACAGAAATAGGGTGGGTTGTAGGGGCTGGAGGAGGTAACAGAGATAGGGTCGGATGGAGGGGCTGTAGGAGTTTACAGAGATAGGGATATATGTAGGGGCTGGAGGAGGTTACAGAGATAGGGAGGGTTGTAGTGGGTGGAGGAGGTTACAGAGATAGGGAGGGTTGTAGGGGCTGGAGGACGTTACAGAGATAGGGAGGGTTGTAGTGGGTGGAGGAGGTTACAGAGATAGGGAGGGTTGTAGTGGGTGGAGGAGGTTACAGAGATAGGGAGGGTTGTAGTGGGTGGAGGAGGTTACACAGATAGGGAGGGTTGTAGGGGCTGGAGGAGGTTACAGAGATAGGGAGGGGTGTCGTGGCCGTAGGAGGTTACAGAGTAAGGGACGGGTCTAGGGACTGGAGGAGGTTTCAGAGATAGAGAGGGATGAAGGCGCTGGAGGAGGTTACAGAGATAGGGAGGGGTGTAGGGGCTGGAGGAGGTTACAGAGATAGGGAGGGTTGTAGGGGCTGGAGGAGGTTACAGAGATAGGGAACAGTGTAGGTGCCGGAGGAGGTTCCGGAGGTAGGGAGGGATGTAGGTGCTGGAGGAGGTTACAGAGATAGGGAGGGATGTCGGGGCCAGAGGAGGTTACAGAGATAGGGAGGGTTGTAGGGGCTGGAGGAGGTTACAGAGATTGGGAGGGGTGTAGGGGCTGGAGGAGGTTACAGTATTAGGGAGGGATGTAGGGGCTGGAGGATGTTACAGATATAGGGAGGGTTGTAGAGGCTGGAGGAGGTTACAGAGATAGGGAGGAGTGTAGGGGTGGTGGAGGTTACAGAGATAGGGAGGTATGTAGGGGCTAGAGGATGTTACAGAGATAGGGAGGGTTGTAGAGGCTGGTGGAGGTTACAGAGAGAGGGAGGTGTGTAGGGGCTGGAGGTGGTTACAGAGATAGGGAGGGGTGTAGGGGCTGGAGGAGGTTACAGAGATTGGGAGGGTTGTAGGGGCTGGAGGAGGTTACAGAGATAGGGAGGGTTGTAGGGGCTGGAGGAGGTTACAGAGATAGGGAGGTGCGTAGGGGATGGAGGAAGTTACAGAGATAGAGAGGGTTTTAGGGGCTGTGGTATGTTACAGAGATAGGGAGGGTTGTACGGTCTGGTGGAGGTTACAGACATAGGGAGGGGTGTAGGGGCTGGAGGATTTACAGAGATAGGGAGGGGTGTATGGGCTGGAGGAGGTGACAGAGATAGGGAGGGTTGTAGGGGCTGCGGGATCTTACAGAGATAGGGAGGGCTGTTGGGGCTGGAGGAGGTTACAGAGTTAGGGAGGGATGTAGGGGCTGGAGGAAGTTACAGAAATAGGGTGGGTTGTAGGGGCTGGAGGAGGTAACAGAGATAGGGATATATGTAGGGGCTGGAGGAGGTTACAGAGATTGGGAGGGTTGTAGTGGGTGGAGGAGGTTACAGAGATAGGGATGGTTGTAGGGGCTGAAGGACGTTACAGATATAGGGAGGGTTGTAGGGGCTGGAGGAGGTTACAGAGATAAGGAGGGGTCTAGGTGCCAGAGGAGTTTACAGTGATAGGGAGGGTTGTAGGTGCTGGAGGAGTTTACAGAGATAGGGTGGGGTGTCGCGGCCGTAGGAGGTTACAGAGTAAGGGACGGGTCTAGGGACTGGAGGAGGTTACAGAGATAGGGAGGGTTGTAAGGACTGGAGGAGGTTACAGAAATAGGGAGGGTTGTACGGGCTGGAGGAGGTTACAGAGATAGGGAGGTGTTTAGAGGCTGGAGGAGGTTACAGAGATAGGGAGGGGTGTAGGGGCTGGAGGAGGTTAAAGATAGTGAGGGTTGTACGGACTGGAGGGGGTTTCAGAGATAGGGAGGGTTGTAGGGACTAGAGGAGGTTACAGATTTAGGGAGGGGTGTAGGGGCTGGAGGACGTTACTGAGATAGGGATGGTTGTAGGGGCTGGAGGAGGTTACAGAGATAGGGAGGGGTGTAGGGATTGGAGGAGGTTACAGAGATAGGGAGGGGTGTAGGTGCTGGAGGAGGTTACAGAGATAGGGAGGGATGTGGGGGCTGGAAAAGGTTACAGAGATAGGGAGGGGTGTAGGTGCTGGAGGAGTTTACAGAGATAGGGAGGGGTGAAGGGGCTGGAGGAGGTTACAGAGTTTGGGAGCTGTGTAGGTGCTGGAGGAGGATACAGAGATAGGGAGTGTTGTAGGGACTGGAGGAGTTTAAAGAGATAGGGAGTGGTGTAGGGACTGGAGGAGGTTACAGAGATAGGGAGGGGTGTAGGGTCTGGAGGAGGTTACAGAGATAGGGAGGGGTGTAGGGGCTGGAGGAGGTTACAGAGATGGGGAGGGGTGTAGGGACTGGAGGACGTTACAGAGATAGGGAGTGGGGTAGGGGCTGGAGGAGGTTACACAGATAGGGAGGGGTGTAGGGGCTGGAGGACGTTACAGAGATAGAGGGTGGTGTAGGGGCTGGAGGAGGTTAAAGAGATAGGGAGTGGTGTAGGGACTGGAGGAGGTTACAGAGATAGGGAGGGGTGTTGGGGCTGGAGGAGGTTACAGAGATAGGGAGGGGTGTTGGGGCTGGAGGAGATTACAGAGATAGGGAGGGGTGTATGGGCTGGAGGAGGTTACAGAGAAAGGGACGGGAGCATGAGACGGAGGAGGTTACAGAAATAGGGCGGGATGTAGGGGATGGATGTGGTTACAGAGTTAGGGAGTGTTGTACGGACTGGAGGTGGATACAGAGATTGGGAGGGGTGTAGGGGCTGGAGGAGGTTACAGAGATAGTGAGCGGTGTAGGGAGTGGAGCTGATTACAGAGATAGGGAGGGGTGTAGGGGCTGAAGGAGGTGACAGAGATAGGGAGGGTTATAGGGGCTGCAGGAGGTTACAGAGATAGGAAGGGGTGTAGGGGCTGTAGGAGGTTACAGAGATAGTGAGGGTTGTAGGGGCTGCGGGATGTTACAGAGATAGGGAGGGGTGTAGGGGCTGGAAGAGGTTACAGACTTAGGGAGGGATGTAGGGGCTTGAGGAGGTTACAGAGATAGGGAGGGTTGTAGGGGCAGGAGGAGGTTACAGAGATAGGGAGGGATGTAGGGGCTGGAGGAGGTTACAGAGATAGGGAGGGATGAAGGGGCTGGAGGTGGTTACAGAGATAGGGAGATATGTATGGGCTGGAGGATTTTACAGAGATAGGGAGGGATGTAGGAGCTGGAGGAGGTTACAGAGATAGGGAGGGATGAAGGGGCTGGAGGTGGTTACAGAGATAGGGAGATATGTAGGGGCTGGAGGAGTTTACAGAGATAGGGAGGGGTGTAGAGGCTGGAGGAGTTTACAGACATAGGGTTTGTTGTAGGGGCTGGAGTACGTTACAGAGATAGGGAGGGTTGTAGGGGCTGGAGGAGGTTACAGAGATAGGGAACGGTGTAGGTGCCGGAGGAGGTTCCGGTGATAGGGAGGGATGTAGGTGCTGGAGGAGGTTACAGAGATAGGGAGGGATGTCAGGGCCAGAGGAGGTTACAGAGATAGGGAGGGTTGTGGGGGCTGGAGGAGGTTACAGTGATAGGGAGGGGAGCAGGGGATGGAGGAGGTTACAGAGATAGGGAGGGTTGAAGGGGCTGGAGGAGAATACAGAGATAGGGATTGTTGCAGGGGCAGGAGGAGTATACAGAGATAGGGAGGGTTTTAGGGACTGGAGAAGGTTACAGAAATAGGGAGGGTTGTAGGCATTGCAGGAGGTTACAGAGATTGGGAGGGGTGTAGGGGCTGGAGGAGGTTACAGAGTTAGGGAGGGATGTAGGGGCTGGAGGATGTTACAGATATAGGGAGGTGTGTAGGGGCTGGAGGTGGTTACAGAGATAGGGAGGAGTGTAGGGGTGGTGGAGGTTACAGAGATAGGGAGGGTTGTAGGGGCTGGTGGAGGTTACAGAGTTGGGAGGGGTGTAGGGGCTGGAGGAGGTTACAGAGAGAGGGAGGTGTGTAGGGGCTGGAGGTGGTTACAGAGATAGGGAGGGGTGTAAGGGCTGGAGGAGATTACAGAGATAGGGAGGGTTGTAGGGGCTGGAGGAGGTTACAGAGATAGGGAGGTGCGTAGGGGATCGATGAGGTTACAGAGATAGGGAGGGTTGTAGGGGCTGGAGGAGGTTACAGAGATAGGGAGTTGCGTAGGGGATGGAGGAGGTTACAGAGATAGAGAGGGTTTTAGGGGCTGGAGGAGGTTACAGAGATAGGAAGGAATGAAGGGGCTGATGGAGCTTACAGAGATTGGGAGGGGTGTAGGGGGTGGAGGAGGTTACAGAGATAGGGAGGGGTGTAGGGACTGGAGGATGTTACAGAGATAGGGAGGGGGTGTTGGGGCTGGAGGACGTTACAGAGATAGGGAGGTATGTAGGGGCTGGAGAGGTTTACAGAGATATGGATGAGTGTATTTTCCAGAGGAGGTTACAGAGATAGGGAGGGGTGTTGGGGATGGAGGAGGTTACAGAGATTGTGAGGTGTGTAGGGGCTGGAGGAGGAGACAGAAATAGGGAGGGTTGTAGGGGCTGGTGGAGGTTACAGACATAGGGAGGTGTGTAGGGGCTGGAGGATTTACAGAGATAGGGAGGGGTGTAGGGGCTGGAGGAGGTGACAGAGATAGGGAGGGGTGTCGGGGCTGCGGGATCTTACAGAGATAGGGAGGGGTGTTGCGGCTGGAGGAGGTTACAGAGTTAGGGAGGGATGTAGGGGCTGGAGGAAGTTACAGAAATAGGGTGGGTTGTAGGGGCTGGAGGAGGTAACAGAGATAGGGTCGGATGGAGGGGCTGTAGGAGTTTACAGAGATAGGGATATATGTAGGGGCTGGAGGAGGTTACAGAGATAGGGAGGGTTGTAGTGGGTGGAGGAGGTTACAGAGATAGGGAGGGTTGTAGGGGCTGGAGGACGTTACAGAGATAGGGAGGGTTGTAGTGGGTGGAGGAGGTTACAGAGATAGGGAGGGTTGTAGTGGGTGGAGGAGGTTACAGAGATAGGGAGGGTTGTAGTGGGTGGAGGAGGTTACACAGATAGGGAGGGTTGTAGGGGCTGGAGGAGGTTACAGAGATAGGGAGGGGTGTCGCGGCCGTAGGAGGTTACAGAGTAAGGGACGGGTCTAGGGACTGGAGGAGGTTTCAGAGATAGAGAGGGATGAAGGCGCTGGAGGAGGTTACAGAGATAGGGAGGGGTGTAGGGGCTGGAGGAGGTTACAGAGATAGGGAGGGTTGTAGGGGCTGGAGGAGGTTACAGAGATAGAGAGGGATGAAGGGGTTGGAGGAGGTTACAGAGATAGCGAGATATGTAGGGGCTGGAGTAGTTTACAGAGATATGGAGGGTTGTATGGGGTGGAGGAGGTTACAGAGATAGGGAGGGTTGTAGGGGCTGGAGGACGTTACAGAGATTGGGAGGGTTGTAGGGGCTAGAGCGGGTTACAGAGATAGGGAGGGGTGTAGGTGCCGGAGTGGGATACGGAGATAGGGCGGGATGTAGGGGCTAGAGGAGGTTACAGAGATAGGGAGGGGTGTCGGGGCCGGAGGAGGTTACAGAGATAGGGAGGGGTGTAGGGATTGGAGGAGGTTACAGAGATAGGGAGGGTTATAAGGTCTGGAGGAGGTTACAGAGATAGGAAGGGTTGAAGGGGCTGGAGGAGATTACAGAGATAGGGAGGGATGTAGGAGCTGGAGAGGTTTACAGAGATAGGGAGGGGTGTAGGGGCTGGAGGTGGTTATAGAGATTGGGAGGTGTGTAGGGGCTGGAGGAGGATACAGAGATAGGGAGGCTTGTAGGGGCTAGAGGAGTTTACAGAGATAAGGAGGGGTGTAGGGGCTGGAGGTGGTTATAGAGAATGGGAGTTGTGTAGGGGCTGGAGGAGGATACAGAGATAGGGAGGGTTGTAGGGCTGGAGGAGGTTACAGAGATAGGGAGGGGTGTAGGGGCTGGTGGAGTTTACAGAGATAGGGAGGGGTGTAGGGGCTGGTGGAGTTTACAGAGATAGGGAGGGTTGTAGGATCTGTGGGATGTTACAGAGATAGGGAGGGGTGTAGGGGCTGGAGGAGGTTACAGAGTTAGGGAGGGATATAGGGGCTGGAGGAGGTTACAGAAATAGGGAGGGTTGTAGGGGCAGGAGGAGGTTACAGAGATAGGGAGGGTTGTAGGTGCTGGAGGAGGTTACAGAGATAGGGAGGGATGTAGGGGCTGGAGGTGGTTACAGAGATAGGGAGGATTGTAGGGGGTGGAGGAGGTTACAGAGATAGGGAGGGTTGTCGGGGCTGGAGGAGGTTACAGAGATAGGGAGGGGTGTAGGGGCTGGAGGAGGTTACAGAGTTAGGGAGGGGTGTAGAGGCTGGAGGTGGTTACAGAGATAGGGAGGGTTGCAGGGACTGGAGGAGGTTACAGAGATAGGGAGGGTTGTAAGGACTGGAGGAGATGACAGAGATAGGGAGGGTTGTACGGGCTGGAGGAGGATACAGAGATAGGGAGGGGTTTAGAGGCTGGAGGAGGTTACAGAGATACGGAGGGTTGTAGGGGCTGGAGGAGTTTACGGAGATAGGGAGGTGTGTAGCGGCTGGAGCAGGTTACAGATAGGGAGGGTTGTACGGACTGGAGGGGGTTACAGAGATAGGGCGGTGTGTAGGGGCTGGAGCAGGTTACAGTTAGGGAGGGTTGTACGGACTGGAGGAGTTTACAAAGATAGGGAGGGGTGTAGGGGCTGGAGGACGTTACAGAGATAGGGAGGGTTGTATGGGCTGGAGGATGTTACAGAGATAGGGAGGGGTGTAGCGACTGGAGGAGGTTACTGAGATATGGAAGGTTGGAGGGGCTGGTGGAGATTACCGAGATAGGGAGGGGTTTAGGGGCTAGAGGAGGTTACAGAGGTTGGGAGGGATGTAGGGACTGGAGGAGGTTACAGAGATAGGGAGGGATGTAGGGGCTGGAGGAGGTTACAGAGATAGGGAGGGGTGTCGGGGCCGGAGGAGGTTACAGAGATAGGGAGGGGTGTAGGTACTGGAGGAGGTTACAGAGATAGGGAGGGTTATAAGGACTGGAGGAGGTTACAGAGATAGGAAGGGTTGAAGGGGCTGGAGGAGGTTACAGAGATAGGGAGGGATGAAGGGGCTGGTGGGGTTTACAGAGATAGGGAGGTATGTAGGGGCTGGAGAGGTTTACAGAGATATGGATGGGTGTAGGGGCTAGAGGAGTTTACAGAGATAGGGAGGGTTGTAGGAGCTGGAGGAGGTTACAGAGATAGGGAGGGGTGTAGGGGCTGGAGGTGGTTACAGAGATTGGGAGGTGTGGAGGGGCTGGAGGAGGATACAGAGATAGGGAGGGTTGTAGGGGCTGGAGGAGGTTACAGAGATAGGGAGGGGTGTAGGGGCTGGTGGAGTTTACAGAGATAGGGAGGGTTGTTGGGTCTGCGGGATGTTACAGAGATAGGGAGGGGTGTAGGGGCTGGAGGAGGTTACAGAGTTAGGGAGGGATGTAGTGGCTGGAGGAGGTTACAGAAATAGGGAGGGTTGTAGGGGCAGGAGGAGGTTACAGAGATAGGGAGGGTTGTAGGGGCTGGAGGAGGTTACAGAGATAGGGAGGGATGAAGGGGCTGGAGGAGTTCACAGAGATAGGGATATATGTAGGGGCTGGAGGAGGTTACAGAGATAGGGAGGATTGTAGGGGGTGGAGGAGGTTACAGAGATAGGGAGGGTTGCAGGGGCTGGATGAGGTTACAGAGATAGGGAGGAATGTCGGGGCTGGAGGAGGTTACAGAGATAGGGAGGGTTGAAGGGGCTGGAGGAGGTTACAGAGATAGGGAGGGATGAAGGGGCTGGAGGAGGATACAGAGATAGGGAGGTTTGCAGGGGCAGGAGGAGGTTACAGAGATAGGGAGGGGTTTAGTGACTGGAGGAGGTTACAGAAATAGGGAGGGTTGCAGGTACTGCAGGAGGTTACAGAGATTGGGAGGGGTGTAGGTGCTGGAGGAGGTTACAGAGATAGGGAGGGGTGTAGGGGCTGGAGGAGGTTACAGAGATAGGGAGGGGTGTAGAGGCTGGAGGAGGTTACAGAGATAGGGAGGAGTATTGGGGTGGTGGAGGTTACAGAGATAGGGAGGGTTGTACGGACAGGAGGGGGACAAAGAGATAGGGAGGGTTGTAGAGGCTGGAGGAGGTTACAGAGATAGGGAGGGGTGTCGCGGCCGTAGGAGGTTACAGAGTAAGGGACGGGTCTAGGGACTGGAGGAGGTTTCAGAGATAGAGAGGGATGAAGGCGCTGGAGGAGGTTACAGAGATAGGGAGGGGTGTAGGGGCTGGAGGAGGTTACAGAGATAGGGAGGGTTGTAGGGGCTGGAGGAGGTTACAGAGATAGAGAGGGATGAAGGGGTTGGAGGAGGTTACAGAGATAGCGAGATATGTAGGGGCTGGAGTAGTTTACAGAGTTATGGAGGGTTGAATGGGGTGGAGGAGGTTACAGAGATAGGGAGGGTTGTAGGGGCTGGAGGACGTTACAGAGATTGGGAGGGTTGTAGGGGCTAGAGCGGGTTACAGAGATAGGGAGGGGTGTAGGTGCCGGAGTGGGATACGGAGATCGGGCGGGATGTAGGGGCTAGAGGAGGTTACAGAGATAGGGAGGGGTGTCGGGGCCGGAGGAGGTTACAGAGATAGGGAGGGGTGTAGGGATTGGAGGAGGTTACAGAGATAGGGAGGGTTATAAGGTCTGGAGGAGGTTACAGAGATAGGAAGGGTTGAAGGGGCTGGAGGAGATTACAGAGATAGGGAGGGATGTAGGAGCTGGAGAGGTTTACAGAGATAGGGAGGGGTGTAGGGGCTGGAGGTGGTTATAGAGATTGGGAGGTGTGTAGGGGCTAGAGCGGGTTACAGAGATAGGGAGGGGTGTAGGTGCCGGAGTGGGATACGGAGATCGGGCGGGATGTAGGGGCTAGAGGAGGTTACAGAGATAGGGAGGGGTGTCGGGGCCGGAGGAGGTTACAGAGATAGGGAGGGGTGTAGGGATTGGAGGAGGTTACAGAGATAGGGAGGGTTATAAGGTCTGGAGGAGGTTACAGAGATAGGAAGGGTTGAAGGGGCTGGAGGAGATTACAGAGATAGGGAGGGATGTAGGAGCTGGAGAGGTTTACAGAGATAGGGAGGGGTGTAGGGGCTGGAGGTGGTTATAGAGATTGGGAGGTGTGTAGGGGCTGGAGGAGGATACAGAGATAGGGAGGCTTGTAGGGGCTAGAGGAGTTTACAGAGATAAGGAGGGGTGTAGGGGCTGGAGGTGGTTATAGAGAATGGGAGTTGTGTAGGGGCTGGAGGAGGATACAGAGATAGGGAGGGTTGTAGGGCTGGAGGAGGTTACAGAGATAGGGAGGGGTGTAGGGGCTGGTGGAGTTTACAGAGATAGGGAGGGGTGTAGGGGCTGGTGGAGTTTACAGAGATAGGGAGGGTTGTAGGATCTGTGGGATGTTACAGAGATAGGGAGGGGTGTAGGGGCTGGAGGAGGTTACAGAAATAGGGAGGGTTGTAGGGGCAGGAGGAGGTTACAGAGATAGGGAGGGTTGTAGGTGCTGGAGGAGGTTACAGAGATAGGGAGGGATGTAGGGGCTGGAGGTGGTTACAGAGATAGGGAGGATTGTAGGGGGTGGAGGAGGTTACAGAGATAGGGAGGGTTGTCGGGGCTGGAGGAGGTTACAGAGATAGGGAGGGGTGTAGGGGCTGGAGGAGGTTACAGAGTTAGGGAGGGGTGTAGAGGCTGGAGGTGGTTACAGAGATAGGGAGGGTTGCAGGGACTGGAGGAGGTTACAGAGATAGGGAGGGTTGTAAGGACTGGAGGAGATGACAGAGATAGGGAGGGTTGTACGGGCTGGAGGAGGATACAGAGATAGGGAGGGGTTTAGAGGCTGGAGGAGGTTACAGAGATACGGAGGGGTGTAGGGGCTGGAGGAGTTTACGGAGATAGGGAGGTGTGTAGCGGCTGGAGCAGGTTACAGATAGGGAGGGTTGTACGGACTGGAGGGGGTTACAGAGATAGGGCGGTGTGTAGGGGCTGGAGCAGGTTACAGTTAGGGAGGGTTGTACGGACTGGAGGAGTTTACAAAGATAGGGAGGGGTGTAGGGGCTGGAGGACGTTACAGAGATAGGGAGGGTTGTATGGGCTGGAGGATGTTACAGAGATAGGGAGGGGTGTAGCGACTGGAGGAGGTTACTGAGATATGGAGGGTTGGAGGGGCTGGTGGAGATTACCGAGATAGGGAGGGGTTTAGGGGCTAGAGGAGGTTACAGAGGTTGGGAGGGATGTAGGGACTGGAGGAGGTTACAGAGATAGGGAGGGATGTAGGGGCTGGAGGAGGTTACAGAGATAGGGAGGGGTGTCGGGGCCGGAGGAGGTTACAGAGATAGGGAGGGGTGTAGGTACTGGAGGAGGTTACAGAGATAGGGAGGGTTATAAGGACTGGAGGAGGTTACAGAGATAGGAAGGGTTGAAGGGGCTGGAGGAGGTTACAGAGATAGGGAGGGATGAAGGGGCTGGTGGGGTTTACAGAGATAGGGAGGTATGTAGGGGCTGGAGAGGTTTACAGAGATATGGATGGGTGTAGGGGCTAGAGGAGTTTACAGAGATAGGGAGGGTTGTAGGAGCTGGAGGAGGTTACAGAGATAGGGAGGGGTGTAGGGGCTGGAGGTGGTTACAGAGATTGGGAGGTGTGGAGGGGCTGGAGGAGGATACAGAGATAGGGAGTGTTGTAGGGGCTGGAGGAGGTTACAGAGATAGGGAGGGGTGTAGGGGCTGGTGGAGTTTACAGAGATAGGGAGGGTTGTTGGGTCTGCGGGATGTTACAGAGATAGGGAGGGGTGTAGGGGCTGGAGGAGGTTACAGAGTTAGGGAGGGATGTAGTGGCTGGAGGAGGTTACAGAAATAGGGAGGGTTGTAGGGGCAGGAGGAGGTTACAGAGATAGGGAGGGTTGTAGGGGCTGGAGGAGGTTACAGAGATAGGGAGGGATGAAGGGGCTGGAGGAGTTCACAGAGATAGGGATATATGTAGGGGCTGGAGGAGGTTACAGAGATAGGGAGGATTGTAGGGGGTGGAGGAGGTTACAGAGATAGGGAGGGTTGCAGGGGCTGGATGAGGTTACAGAGATAGGGAGGAATGTCGGGGCTGGAGGAGGTTACAGAGATAGGGAGGGGTGAAGGGGCTGGAGGAGGTTACAGAGATAGGGAGGGATGAAGGGGCTGGAGGAGGATACAGAGATAGGGAGGTTTGCAGGGGCAGGAGGAGTTTACAGAGATAGGGAGGGGTTTAGTGACTGGAGGAGGTTACAGAAATAGGGAGGGTTGCAGGTACTGCAGGAGGTTACAGAGATTGGGAGGGGTGTAGGTGCTGGAGGAGGTTACAGAGATAGGGAGGGGTGTAGGGGCTGGAGGAGGTTACAGAGATAGGGAGGGGTGTAGAGGCTGGAGGAGGTTACAGAGATAGGGAGGAGTATTGGGGTGGTGGAGGTTACAGAGATAGGGAGGGTTGTACGGACAGGAGGGGGACAAAGAGATAGGGAGGGTTGTAGAGGCTGGAGGAGGTTACAGAGATAGGGAGGGTCGTAGGGGATGGAGGAGGATACAGAGATAGGGAGGGATGTAGGGGCTGGAGGAGGTTACAGAGAAGGGAAGGTTTGTAGGGACTGGAATAGGTTACAGAGATAGGGAGGGGTGTAGGGGCTGGAGGAGGTGACAGAGATAGGGAGGGTTGTAGGGGCTGCGGGATCTTACAGAGATAGGGAGGGGTGTTGGGGCTGGAGGAGGTTACAGAGTTAGGGAGGGATGTAGGGGCTGGAGGAAGTTACAGAAATAGGCTAGGTTGTAGGGGCTGGAGGAGGTAACAGAGATAGGGACGGATGGAGGGGCTGGAGGAGTTTACAGAGATAGGGAGGGTTGTAGTGGGTGGAGGAGGTTACAGAGATAGGGAGGGTTGTAGGGGCTGGAGGACGTTACAGATATAGGGAGGGTTGTCGGGGCTGGAGGAGGTTACAGAGATAAGGAGGGGTCTAGGTGCCAGAGGAATTTACAGTGATAGGGAGGGTTGTAGGGGCTGGAGGAGGTTACAGAGATAGGGAGGTGTGTCGCGGCCGTAGGAGGTTACAGAGTAAGGGTCGGGTCTAGGGACTGGAGGAGGTTACAGAGATAGGGAGGGTTGTAAGGACTGGAGGAGGTTACAGAAATAGGGAGGGTTGTACGGGCTGGAGGAGGTTACAGAGATAGGGAGGGGTTTAGAGGCTGGAGGAGGTTACCGAGATAGGGAGGGGTGAAGGGGCTGGAGGAGGTTAAAGATAGGGAGGGTTGTACGGACTGGAGGGGGTTACAGAGATAGGGAGGGGTGTAGGGGCTGGAGGACGTTACAGAGATTGGGAGGGTTGTAGGGGCTGGAGGAGGTTACAGAGATAGGGAGGGTTGTAGGGGCTGGAGGAGGTTACAGAGATAGGGATGGTTGTAGGGGCTGGAGGAGGTTACAGAGATAGGGAGGGGTGTAGGTGCTGGAGGAGGTTACAGAGAAAGGGAGGGGTGTAGGTGCTGGAGGAGTTTACAGAGATAGGGAGGGGTGTAGGGGCTGGAGGAGGTTACAGAGATTGGGAGCTGTGTAGGTGCTGGAGGAGTTTACAGAGATAGGGAGGGTTGTAGGGGCTGGAAGAGGTTACATAGATAGGGAGGGGTGTAGGGGCTGGAGGAGGTTACAGAGATGGGGAGGGTTGTAGGGGCTGGAGGAGGTTACAGAGATAGGGATGGTTGTAGGGGCTGGAGGAGGTTACAGAAATAGGGAGGGGTGTAGGGACTGGAGGAGGTTACAGAGATAGGGATGGGTGTAGGGGCTGGAGGAGGTTACAGTGATAGGGAGGGGTGTAGGGGCTGGAGGAGGTTACAGAGTTAGGGAGGGGTGTCGGGGCTGGAGGAGGTTACAGAGATAGGGAGGGGTGTAGGGGCTGGAGGAGGTTACAGATATAGGGAGGGGTGTAGGGGCTGGAGGACGTTACAGAGATAGGGAGGGTTGTAGGGGCTGGAGGAGGTTACAAAGATATGGAGGGATGTAGGGGCTGGAAAAGGTTACAGAGATAGGGAGGTGTGTAGGGGCTGGAGGAGGTTACAGAGATAGGGAGGGCTGTAGGTGCTGGAGGAGGTTACAGAGATAGGGAGGGATGTAGGTGCTGGAAGAGGTTACAGAGACAGGGAGGGTTGTAGGGGCTGGAGGAGGTCACAGAGATAGTAAGTGTTGTAGGGGCTGGAGGAGGTTAAAGAGATAGGGAGTCGTGTAGGGACTGGAGGAGGTTACAGAGATAGGGAGGGGTGTAGGGGCTGGAGGAGGTTACAGTGATAGGGAGGGGTGCAGGTGCCGGAGGAGGTTACAGAAATAGGGCGGGATGTAGGGGATGGAGGTGGTTACAGAGTTAGGGAGGGTTGTACGGACTGGAGGGGGATACAGAGATAGGGAGCGGTGTAGGGGCTGGAGGAGATTACAGAGATAGGGAGGGGTGTCGGGGCTGGAGGAGGTTACAGAGATAGGGAGGGTTGTATGGGCAGGAGGAGGTTACAGAGATAGGGAGGGTTGTAGGGGCTGGAGGAGGTTACAGAGATAGGGAGGGATGAAGGGGCTGGAGGTGGTTACAGAGATAGGGTTTGTTGTAGGGGCTGGAGTACATTACAGAGATAGGGAGGGTTGCAGGGGCTGGAGGAGGTTACAGAGATAGGGAACAGTGTAGGTGCCGGAGGAGGTTCCGGAGGTAGGGAGGGATGTAGGTGCTGGAGGAGGTTACAGAGATAGGGAGGGATGTCGGGGCCAGAGGAGGTTACAGAGATAGGGAGGGTTGTAGGGGCTGGAGGAGGTTACAGAGATTGGGAGGGGTGTAGGGGCTGGAGGAGGTTACAGTGTTAGGGAGGGATGTAGGGGCTGGAGGATGTTACAGATATAGGGAGGGTTGTAGAGGCTGGAGGAGGTTACAGAGATAGGGAGGAGTGTAGGGGTGGTGGAGGTTACAGAGATAGGGAGGTATGTAGGGGCTAGAGGATGTTACAGAGATAGGGAGGGTTGTAGAGGCTGGTGGAGGTTACAGAGATAGGGATGGCTGTAGGGGCTGGAGGTGGTTACAGAGATAGGGAGGGGTGTAGGGGCTGGAGGAGGTTACAGAGATTGGGAGGGTTGTAGGGGCTGGAGGAGGTTACAGAGATAGGGAGGGTTGTAGGGGCTGGAGGAGTTTACAGAGATAGGGAGTTGCGTAGGGGATGGAGGAAGTTACAGAGATAGAGAGGGTTTTAGGGGCTGTGGTATGTTACAGAGATAGGGAGGGTTGTACGGTCTGGTGGAGGTTACAGACATAGGGAGGGGTGTAGGGGCTGGAGGATTTACAGAGATAGGGAGGGGTGTATGGGCTGGAGGAGGTGACAGAGATAGGGAGGGTTGTAGGGGCTGCGGGATCTTACAGAGATAGGGAGGGCTGTTGGAGCTGGAGGAGGTTACAGAGTTAGGGAGGGATGTAGGGGCTGGAGGAAGTTACAGAAATAGGGTGGGTTGTAGGGGCTGGAGGAGGTTACAGAGATAGGGATATATGTAGGGGCTGGAGGAGGTTACAGAGATAGGGAGGGTTGTAGTGGGTGGAGGAGGTTACAGAGATAGGGATGGTTGTAGGGGCTGAAGGACGTTACAGATATAGGGAGGGTTGTAGGGGCTGGAGGAGGTTACAGAGATAAGGAGGGGTCTAGGTGCCAGAGGAGTTTACAGTGATAGGGAGGGTTGTAGGGGCTGGAGGAGTTTACAGAGATAGGGAGGGGTGTCGCGGCCGTAGGAGGTTACAGAGTAAGGGACGGGTCTAGGGACTGGAGGAGGTTACAGAGATAGGGAGGGTTGTAAGGACTGGAGGAGGTTACAGAAATAGGGAGGGCTGTACGGGCTGGAGGAGGTTACAGAGATAGGGAGGTGTTTAGAGGCTGGAGGAGGTTACAGAGATAGGGAGGGGTGTAGGGGCTGGAGGAGGTTAAAGATAGGGAGGGTTGTACGGACTGGAGGGGGTTACAGAGATAGGGAGGGTTGTAGGGACTAGAGGAGGTTACAGAGATAGGGAGGGGTGTAGGGGCTGGAGGACGTTACTGAGATAGGGATGGTTGTAGGGGCTGGAGGAGGTTACAGAGATAGGGAGGGGTGTAGGGATTGGATGAGGTTACAGAGATAGGGAGGGGTGTAGGTGCTGGAGGAGGTTACAGAGATAGGGAGGGATGTGGGGGCTGGAAAAGGTTACAGAAATAGGGAGGGGTGTAGGTGCTGGAGGAGTTTACAGAGATAGGGAGGGGTGAAGGGGCTGGAGGAGGTTACAGAGATTGGGAGCTGTGTAGGTGCTGGAGGAGGATACAGAGATAGGGAGTGTTGTAGGGACTGGAGGAGTTTAAAGAGATAGGGAGTGGTGTAGGGACTGGAGGAGGTTACAGAGATAGGGAGGGGTGTAGGGTCTGGAGGAGGTTACAGAGATAGGGAGGGGTGTAGGGGCTGGAGGAGGTTACAGAGATGGGGAGGGGTGTAGGGACTGGAGGACGTTACAGAGATAGGGAGTGGGGTAGGGGCTGGAGGAGGTTACACAGATAGGGAGGGGTGTAGGGGCTGGAGGACGTTACAGAGATAGAGGGTGGTGTAGGGGCTGGAGGAGGTTAAAGAGATAGGGAGTGGTGTAGGGACTGGAGGAGGTTACAGAGATAGGGAGGGGTGTTGGGGCTGGAGGAGGTTACAGAGATAGGGAGGGGTGTTGGGGCTGGAGGAGATTACAGAGATAGGGAGGGGTGTATGGGCTGGAGGAGGTTACAGAGAAAGGGACGGGAGCATGAGACGGAGGAGGTTACAGAAATAGGGCGGGATGTAGGGGATGGATGTGGTTACAGAGTTAGGGAGTGTTGTACGGACTGGAGGTGGATACAGAGATAGGGAGGGGTGTAGGTGCTGGAGGAGGTTACAGAGATAGTGAGCGGTGTAGGGAGTGGAGCTGATTACAGAGATAGGGAGGGGTGTAGGGGCTGAAGGAGGTGACAGATATAGGGAGGGTTATAGGGGCTGCAGGAGGTTACAGAGATAGGAAGGGGTGTAGGGGCTGTAGGAGGTTACAGAGATAGTGAGGGTTGTAGGGGCTGCGGGATGTTACAGAGATAGGGAGGGGTGTAGGGGCTGGAAGAGGTTACAGACTTAGGGAGGGATGTAGGGGCTTGAGGAGGTTACAGAGATAGGGAGGGTTGTAGGGGCAGGAGGAGGTTACAGAGATAGGGAGGGATGTAGGGGCTGGAGGAGGTTACAGAGATAGGGAGGGATGAAGGGGCTGGAGGTGGTTACAGAGATAGGGAGATATGTATGGGCTGGAGGATTTTACAGAGATAGGGAGGGATGTAGGAGCTGGAGGAGGTTACAGAGATAGGGAGGGATGAAGGGGCTGGAGGTGGTTACAGAGATAGGGAGATATGTAGGGGCTGGAGGAGGTTACAGAGATAGGGAGGGGTGTAGAGTTTGGAGGAGTTTACAGACATAGGTTTTGTTGTAGGGGCTGGAGTACGTTACAGAGATAGGGAGGGTTGTAGGGGCTGGAGGAGGTTACAGAGATAGGGAACGGTGTAGGTGCCGGAGGAGGTTCCGGTGATAGGGAGGGATGTAGGTGCTGGAGGAGGTTACAGAGATAGGGAGGGATGTCAGGGCCAGAGGAGGTTACAGAGATAGGGAGGGTTGTGGGGGCTGGAGGAGGTTACAGTGATAGGGAGGGGAGCAGGGGATGGAGGAGGTTACAGAGATAGGGAGTGTTGAAGGGGCTGGAGGAGAATACAGAGATAGGGATTGTTGCAGGGGCAGGAGGAGTATACAGAGATAGGGAGGGTTTTAGGGACTGGAGAAGGTTACAGAAATAGGGAGGGTTGTAGGCATTGCAGGAGGTTACAGAGATTGGGAGAGGTGTAGGGGCTGGAGGAGGTTACAGAGTTAGGGAGGGATGTAGGGGCTGGAGGATGTTACAGATATAGGGAGGTGTGTAGGGGCTGGAGGTGGTTACAGAGATAGGGAGGATTGTAGGGGTGGTGGAGGTTACAGAGATAGGGAGGGTTGTAGGGGCTGGTGGAGGTTACAGAGTTGGGAGGGGTGTAGGGGCTGGAGGAGGTTACAGAGAGAGGGAGGTGTGTAGGGGCTGGAGGTGGTTACAGAGATAGGGAGGGGTGTAAGGGCTGGAGGAGATTACAGAGATAGGGAGGGTTGTAGGGGCTGGAGGAGGTTACAGAGATAGGGAGGTGCGTAGGGGATCGATGAGGTTACAGAGATAGGGAGGGTTGTAGGGGCTGGAGGAGGTTACAGAGATAGGGAGTTGCGTAGGGGATGGAGGATGTTACAGAGATAGAGAGGGTTTTAGGGGCTGGAGGAGGTTACAGAGATAGGGAGGGGTGTAGGGGCTGGAGGAGGTTACAGAGTTAGGGAGGGGTGTAGGGGCTGGAGGAGGTTACAGAGATAGGGAGGGTTGAAGGGGCTGGAGGAGGTTACAGAGATACGGAGGAATGAAGGGGCTGATGGAGCTTACAGAGATTGGGAGGGGTGTAGGGGGTGGAGGAGGTTATAGAGATAGGGAGGGGTGTAGGGACTGGAGGATGTTACAGAGATAGGGAGGGGGTGTTGGGGCTGGAGGACGTTACAGAGATAGGGAGGTATGTAGGGGCTGGAGAGGTTTACAGAGATATGGATGAGTGTATTTTCCAGAGGAGGTTACAGAGATAGGGAGGGGTGTTGGGGATGGAGGGGGTTACAGAGATTGTGAGGTGTGTAGGGGCTGGAGGAGGAGACAGAAATAGGGAGGGTTGTAGGGGCTGGTGGAGGTTACAGACATAGGGAGGTGTGTAGGGGCTGGAGGATTTACAGAGATAGGGAGGGGTGTAGGGGCTGGAGGAGGTGACAGAGATAGGGAGGGGTGTCGGGGCTGCGGGATCTTACAGAGATAGGGAGGGGTGTTGCGGCTGGAGGAGGTTACAGAGTTAGGGAGGGATGTAGGGGCTGGAGGAAGTTACAGAAATAGGGTGGGTTGTAGGGGCTGGAGGAGGTAACAGAGATAGGGTCGGATGGAGGGGCTGGAGGAGTTTACAGAGATAGGGATATATGTAGGGGCTGGAGGAGGTTACAGAGATAGGGAGGGTTGTAGTGGGTGGAGGAGGTTACAGAGATAGGGAGGGTTGTAGGGGCTGGAGGACGTTACAGAGATAGGGAGGGTTGTAGTGGGTGGAGGAGGTTACAGAGATAGGGAGGGTTGTAGTGGGTGGAGGAGGTTACAGAGATAGGGAGGGTTGTAGTGGGTGGAGGAGGTTACACAGATAGGGAGGGTTGTAGGGGCTGGAGGAGGTTACAGAGATAGGGAGGGGTGTCGCGGCCGTAGGAGGTTACAGAGTAAGGGACGGGTCTAGGGACTGGAGGAGGTTACAGAGATAGGGAGGGGTCTAGGTGCCAGAGGAGTTTACAGTGATAGGGAGGGTTGTAGGGGCTGGAGGAGGTTACAGAGATAGGGAGGGGTGTCGCGGCCGTACGAGGTTACAGAGTAAGGGACAGGACTAGGGACTGGAGGAGGTTACAGAGATAGGGAGGGGTGTAGGGACTGGAGGAGGTTACAGAGATAGGGAGGGTTGTAAGAACTGGAGGAGGTTACAGAAATAGGGAGGGTTGTAGGGGCTGGAGTAGGTTTCAGAGATAGAGAGGGATGAAGGGGCTGGAGGTGGTTACAGATTTAGCGAGATATGTAGGGGCTGGAGTTGTTTACAGAGATATGGAGGGTTGTAAGGGGTGGAGGAGGTTACAAAGATAGGGAGGGTTGTAGGGGCTGGAGGACATTACAGAGATTGGGAGGGTTGTAGGGGCTAGAGCGGGTTACAGAGATAGGGAGGGGTGTAGATGCCGGAGTGGGATACAGAGATAGGGCGGGATGTAGGGGCTGGAGGAGATAACAGAGATAGGGAAGGTTGTACGGACTGGAGGGGGATACAGAGATAGGGAGGGTAGTACGGGCTGGAGGAGGTTACAGAGATGGGAAGGGTTGTAGGGACTGGAGTAGGTAACAGAGATAGGGAGGGTTGTAGGGGCTGGAGGAAGTTACAGAGGTTGGGAGGGATGTAGGGGCTGGAGGAGGTTACAGAGATAGGGAGGGATGTAGGGGCTGGAGGAGGTTACAGAGATAGGGAGGGGTGTCGGTGCCGGAGGAGGTTACAGAGATAGGGAGGGGTGTAGGGACTGGAGGAGGTTACAGAGATAGGAAGGGTTGAAGGGGCTGGAGGAGGTTACAGAGATAGGGACGGATGTAGGGGCTGGAGAGGTTTACAGAGATAAAGATGGGTGTAGGGGCTGGAGGAGTTTACAGAGATAGGGAGGGGTGTAGGGGCTGGAGGTGGTTACAGAGATTGGGAGGTGTGTAGGGGCTGGAGGAGGATACAGAGATAGGGAGGAATGAAGGGACTGGAGGAGGTTACAGAGATAGGGAGGGTTGTACGGGCTGGAGGAGGATACAGAGATAGGGAGGGGTTTAGAGGCTGGAGGAGGTTACAGAGATAGGGAGGGGTTTAGGGGCTGGAGGAGTTTACAGAGATAGGGAGGTGTGTAGCAGCTGGAGCAGGTTACAGATAGGGAGGGTTGTACGGACTGGAGGGGGTTACAGAGATAGGGAGGTGTGTAGGGGCTGGAGCAGGTTACAGTTAGGAAGGGTTGTACGGACTGGAGGAGTTACAAAGATAGGGAGGGTTGTAGGGGCTGGAGGACGTTACAGAGATAGGGAGGGTTGTATGGGCTGGGGGATGTTACAGAGATAGGGAGGGGTGTAGCGGCTGGAGGAGGTTACTGAGATATGGAGGGTTGTAGGGGCTGGTGGAGATTACCGAGATAGGGAGGGGTTTAGGGGCTAGATGAGGTTACAGAGGTTGGGAGGGATGTAGGGGCTGGAGGAGGTTACAGAGATAGGGAGGGATGTAGGGGCTGGAGGAGGTTACAGAGATAGGGAGGGGTGTCGGGGCCGGAGGAGGTTACAGAGATAGGGAGGGGTGAAGGGAGTGGAGGAGGTTACAGAGATAGGGAGGGGTGTAGCGGCTGGAGGAGGTTACTGAGATATGGAGGGATGTACGGGCTGGAGGAGGTTTCAGAGATAGGGAGGGGTTTAGGGTCTGGAGGAGGTTACAGAGATAGGGAGGGCTGTAGCGGCTGAAGGAGGTTACAGAGATATGGAGGGTTGTAGGGGCTGGAGGAGGTTACAGAGATAGAGAGTGATGTAGGGGCTGGAGAAGGTTACAGAGATAGGGAGGGTTGTAGGGGCTGGAGGAGGTTACAGAGATAGGGAGGGATGTAGGGGCTGGAGGAGGTTACAGAGATAGGGAGTGTTGTAGGGGCTGGAGGATGTTACAGAGATAGGGAGGGATGAAGGGGCTGGAGCAGTTTACAGAGATAGGGAGATATGTATGGTTTGGAGGAGATTACAGAGAGGGAGGTTTGTAGGGGCTGGATGAGGTTAAAGAGATAGGGAGGTGTGTAGGGGCTGGAGGAGTTTACAGAGATAGGGAGGGATGTAGGGGCTGGACAAGTTTACAGAGATAGGGAGGGGTGTCGAGGTCGGAGGAGGTTACAGAGATAGGGAGGGTTGTAGGGGCTGGAGGTGGTTACAGAGATAGGGATGGGTGTAGGGGCTGGAGGAGGTTACAGTGATAGGGAGGGGTGTAGGGGCTGGAGGAGGTTACAGGGATAGGGAGGGGTGTAGGGGCTGGAGGAGGTTACAGAGAAAGGGAGGGTTGTAGGGGCTGGAGGATGTTACAGAGATAGGGAGTGTTCTAGGGGCTGGAGGAGGTCACAGAGATAGCGAGGTGTTTAGAGGCTGGAGGAGGTTACAGAGATAGGGAGGGATTTAGAGGCTGGAGGAGTTTACAGAGATAGGGAGGGGTGTAGGGGATGGAGTAGGTTACAGAGATAGGGAGGGGTGTTGGACCTGGAGGAGGTTTCGGAGGTAGGGAGTTGTTTCGAGGCTGGAGGAGTTTACAGAGATAGGGAGGGATGGAGGGGCTGGAGGCGGTCACAGAGATAGGGAGGTGTTTAGAGGCTGGAGGAGGTTAGAGAGATAGGGAGGAATGGAGGGGCTGGAGGAGTTTACAGAGATAGGGAGGGGTGTAAGGGATGGCGGAGGTTATAGAGATAGGGAGTGTTGTAGGGGCTGGAGGAGGTCACAGAGTTAGGGATTTGTTTAGAGGCTGGAGGAGGTTACAGAGATAGGGAGGGATATAGGGGCTGGAGGAGGTTACAGAGATTTGCAGGGATGTAGGGCCTGGAGGAGGTTACAGTGATAGGGAGGGTTTTAGGGGCTGGAGGAGGTTACAATGTTAGGGAGAGTTGTAGGGGCTCGAAGAGCTTACAGAGACAGGGAGCGGTGTAGGGACTGGTGGTGGTTACAGAGACAGGTAGGGGTGTAGGGGCTGGAGGAGGTTACAGAGATAGAGAGGGTTGTAGGGGATGGAGGAGGTTACAGAGATACCGAGGTGCGTAGTGTCTGAAGGAGGTTACAGAGATAGGGAGGGTTGTAGGGGCTGCGGTGTGTTACAGAGATAGGGAGGTGTGTCGGGGCTGGAGAAGGTTACAGAGATAGGGAGGGTTGTAGGGGCCGGAGGAGGTTACAGAGATAGGGAGGGTTGTAGGGGCTGGAGGAGGTTTCTGAGATAGGGAGGGATGAAGAAGCTGGAGGAGGTTACAGAGATAAGGAGATATGTAGGGGCTGGAGTAGGTTACAGAGATAGGGAGGGTTGTAGGGGTGGAGGAGGTTACAGAGATAGCGAGGGTTGTACGGACTGGAGGGGGATACAGAGATAGGGAGGGGTGTAGGGTCTGGAGGAGGTTACAGAGATGGGAAGTGTTGTAGGGACTGGAGTAGGTTACAGAGATAGGGAGGGTTGTAGGTGCTGGAGGAGATTACAGAGATAGGGAGGGGTGTAGAGGCTGGACGAGGTTACAGAGATAGGGAGGGATGTAGGGGCTGGAGGAGGTTACAGAGATAGGGAGGGATGTAGGGTCTGGAGGAGGTTACAGAGATAGTGAGGGGTGTCGGGGCCGGAGGAGCTTAAAGAGATAGGGAGGGGTGTAGGGACTGGAGGAGGTTACAGAGATAGCAGAGTTGTAAGGACTGGAGGAGGTTACAGAGATAGGGAGGTTTGCACGGGCTGGAGGAGGTTACAGAGATAGGCAGGGTTGTAGGGGCTGGGCGATGTTACAGAGATAGGGAGGGGTGTAGGGTCTGGGGGAGGTTACAGAGATAGGGAGGTGTGTAGGGGCTGTAGGAGGTTACAGAGATAGGGAGGGGTCTAGGGGCAGGAGGAGGTTACAGAGATAGGAAGGGTTGAAGGGCCTGGAGGAGGTTACAGAGATAGGGAGGGATGAAGGGGCTGGTGGAGGTTACAGAGATAGGGAGGTATGTAGGGACAGGAGAGGTTTACAGAGATATGGATGGGTGTAGGGGCTAGAGGAGGTTACAGAGATAGGGAGTGGTGTAGGGGCTGGAGGAGGGTACAGAGTTAGGGAGGGTTGTAGGGGCTGGAGGAGGTTACAGAGATAAGAAGGTGTGTAGTGGCTGGTGGAGGTTACCGAGATAGGGAGGGTTGTAGGGGCTGCGGGATGTTACAGAGATAGGGAGGGGTGTAGGGGCTGCAGGAGGTTACAGAGTTAGGGAGGGATTTAGGGGCTGGAGGAGGTTACAGAGATAGGGAGGGATGAATGGGCTGGAGGAGGTTACAGAGATAGGGAGATATGTAGGGGCTGGAGGAGGTTACAGAGATAGGGAGGGATGAAGGGGCTGGAGGAGGTTACAGAGATAGGGAGGGATTTAGAGGCTGGAGGATGTTACAGAGATAAGGAGGGTTTTAGGGACTGGAGGAGGTTACAGAGATAGGGAAGGATGTAGGGGCTGGAGGATGTTACAGAGATAGGGAGGTGCGTAGGGGATGGAGGAGGTTACAGAGATCGGGAGGGTTGTACGGACTGGAGGGGGATACAGAGATATGGAGGAGGTTACAGAGATGGGAAGGTTTGTAGGGACTGGAGTTGGTTACAGAGATAGCGAGGGTTGTAGGGGCAGGAGGAGATTACAGAGATAGTGAGGGGTGTAGGGGCTGGAGGAGGTTACAGAGATAGGGAGTGTTGTAGGGGCTCGAAGAGCTTACAGAGACAGGGAGCGGTGTAGGGATTGGAGGAATTTACAGAGATAGAGAGGGTTGTAGGGGCTGGAGGAGGTTACAGAGATAGCGAGGTGTGTAGGGTCTGAAGGAGGTTACAGAGATAGGGAGGGTTGTAGGGGCTGGAGGAGGTTACAGAAGTAGCGAAGTGTGTAGGGTCTGAAGGAGGTTACAGAGATAGGGAGGGTTGTAGGGGGCTGCGGTATGTTACAGAGATAGGGAGGGTTGTAGGGGGTGGAGGAGGTTACAGAGATAGGGAGGGTTGTACCGACTGGAGGGGGATACAGAGATAGGGAGGGGTGTAGGGTCTGGAGGAGGTTACAGAGATGGGAAGTGTTGTAGGGACTGGAGTAGGTTACGGAGATAGGGAGCATTGTAGGTGCTGGAGGAGATTACAGAGATAGGGAGTGGTGTAGGGGCTAGACGAGGTTACAGAGATAGGGAGGGATGTAGGGGCTGGAGGAGGTTACAGAGATAGGGAGGGATGTAGGGGCTGGAGGAGGTTGCCCAGATAGGGAGGTGTGTCGGGGCCGGAGGAGGTTACAGAGATAGGGAGGGGTGTAGGGACTGGAGGAGGTTACAGAGATAGCAGAGTTGTAAGGACTGGAGGAGGTTACAGAGATATGGAGGGTTGCACGGGCTGGAGGAGGTTACAGAGATAGGCAGGGTTGTAGGGGCTGGGCAATGTTACAGAGATAGGGAGGGTTCTCGGGGCTGGAGGAGGTCACAGAGATAGAAAGGGTTGAAGGGCCTGGAGGAGGTTACAGAGATAGGGAGGGATGAAAGGGCTGGTGGAGGTTACAGAGATAGGGAGGTATGTAGGGGCAGGAGAGGTTTACAGAGATATGGAAGGGTGTAGGGGCTAGAGGAGGTTACAGAGATAGGGAGGGGTGTAGGGGCTGGAGGAAGTTACAGAAATTGGGAGGTGTGTAGGGGCTGGAGGAGGTTACAGAGATAGGGAGTGTTGTAGGGGCTCGAAGAGCTTACAGAGACAGGGAGCGGTGTAGGGATTGGAGGAGGTTACAGAGATAGGGAGGGTGTAGGGGCTGGAGGAGGTTACAGAGATAGAGAGGGTTGTAGGGGCTGGAGGAGGTTACAGAGATAGCGAGGTGTGTAGGGTCTGAAGGAGGTTACAGAGATAGGGAAGTTTGTAGGGGCTGCGGTATGTTACAGAGATAGGGAGGGGTGTAGGGGCTGGAGAATGTTACATAGATAGGGAGGGTTGTAGGGGCCGGAGGAGGTTACAGAGATAGGGAGGGTTGTAGGGGCTGGAGGAGGTTTCAGAGATGGGGAGGGATGAAGGGGCTGGAGGAGGTTACAGAGATAGGGAGGGTTGTAGGGGGTGGAGGAGGTTACAGAGATAGGGAGGGTTGTACGGACTGGAGGGGGATACAGAGATAGGGAGGGGTGTAGGGTCTGGAGGAGGTTACAGAGATAGGGAGGGTGTAGGGTCTGGAGGAGGTTACAGAGATAGGGAGGGGTGTAGGGGCTGGAGGAGGTTACAGAGATAGGGAGCGTTGTAGGTGCTTGAGGAGATTACAGAGATAGGGAGGGGTGTAGGGGCTAGACGAGGTTACAGAGATAGGGAGGGATGTAGGGGCTGGAGGAAGTTACAGAGATAGGGATGGATGTAGGGGCTGGAGGAGGTTACAGAGATAGGGAGGGGTGTAGGGACTGGAGGAGGTTACAGAGATAGGGAGGGGTGTAGGGACTGGAGGAGGTTACAGAGATAGGGAGGGTTGCACGGGCTGGAGGAGAGTACAGAGATAGGCAGGTTTGTAGGGGCTGGGCGATGTTACAGAGATAGGGAGGGGTCTAGGGGCTGGAGGAGGTTACAGAGATAGGAAGGGTTGAAGGGCCTGGAGGAGGTTACAGAGATAGGGAGGGTTGTAGGGGCTGGAGGAGTTTTCAGAGATAGGGAGGGATGAAGGGGCTGGAGGAGGTTACAGAGATAGGGAGTTATGTAGGGGCTGGAGTAGGTTACAGAGATAGGGAGGGTTGTAGGGGGTGGAGGAGGTGACAGAGATAGGGAGGGTTGTACCGACTGGAGGGGGATACAGAGATAGGGAGGGGTGTAGGGTCTGGAGGAGGTTGCAGAGATGGGAAGTGTTGTAGGGACTGGAGTAGGTTACGGAGATAGGGAGCATTGTAGGTGCTGGAGGAGATTACAGAGATAGGGAGTGGTGTAGGGGCTAGACGAGGTTACAGAGATAGGGAGGGATGTAGGGGCTGGAGGAGGTTACAGAGATAGGGAGGGATGTAGGGGCTGGAGGAGGTTGCCCAGATAGGGAGGTGTGTCGGGGCCGGAGGAGGTTACAGAGATAGGGAGGGGTGTAGGGACTGGAGGAGGTTACAGAGATAGCAGAGTTGTAAGGACTGGAGGAGGTTACAGAGATATGGAGGGTTGCACGGGCTGGAGGAGGTTACAGAGATAGGCAGGGTTGTAGGGGCTGGGCAATGTTACAGAGATAGGGAGGGTTCTAGGGGCTGGAGGAGGTCACAGAGATAGGAAGGGTTGAAGGGCCTGGAGGAGGTTACAGAGATAGGGAGGGATGAAAGGGCTGGTGGAGGTTACAGAGATAGGGAGGTATGTAGGGGCAGGAGAGGTTTACAGAGATATGGAAGGGTGTAGGGGCTAGAGGAGGTTACAGAGATAGGGAGGGGTGTAGGGGCTGGAGGAAGTTACAGAAATTGGGAGGTGTGTAGGGGCTGGAGGAGGTTACAGAGATAGGGAGTGTTGTAGGGGCTCGAAGAGCTTACAGAGACAGGGAGCGGTGTAGGGATTGGAGGAGGTTACAGAGATAGGGAGGGTGTAGGGGCTGGAGGAGGTTACAGAGATAGAGAGGGTTATAGGGGCTGGAGGAGGTTACAGAGATAGCGAGGTGTGTAGGGTCTGAAGGAGGTTACAGAGATAGGGAAGGTTGTAGGGGCTGCGGTATGTTACAGAGATAGGGAGGGGTGTAGGGGCTGGAGAATGTTACATAGATAGGGAGGGTTGTTGGGGCCGGAGGAGGTTAAAGAGATAGGGAGGGTTGTAGGGGCTGGAGGAGGTTTCAGAGATTTGGAGGGATGAAGGGGCTGGAGGAGGTTACAGAGATAGGGAGGGTTGTAGGGGGTGGAGGAGGTTACAGAGATAGGGAGGGTTGTACGGACTGGAGGGGGATACAGAGATAGGGAGGGGTGTAGGGTCTGGAGGAGGTTACAGAGATAGGGAGGGTGTAGGGTCTGGAGGAGGTTACAGAGATAGGGAGGGGTGTAGGGGCTGGAGGAGGTTACAGAGATAGGGAGCGTTGTAGGTGCTGGAGGAGATTACAGAGATAGGGAGGGGTGTAGGGGCTAGACGAGGTTACAGAGATAGGGAGGGATGTAGGGGCTGGAGGAAGTTACAGAGATAGGGATGGATGTAGGGGCTGGAGGAGGTTACAGAGATAGGGAGGGGTGTAGGGACTGGAGGAGGTTACAGAGATAGGGAGGGGTGTAGGGACTGGAGGAGGTTACAGAGATAGGGAGGGTTGCACGGGCTGGAGGAGAGTACAGAGATAGGCAGGTTTGTAGGGGCTGGGCGATGTTACAGAGATAGGGAGGGGTCTAGGGGCTGGAGGAGGTTACAGAGATAGGAAGGGTTGAAGGGCCTGGAGGAGGTTACAGAGATAGGGAGGGATGAAGGGGCTGGTGGAGGTTACAGAGATTGGGATGTATGTAGGGGCAGGAGAGGTTTACAGAGATATGGATGGGTGTAGGGGCTAGAGGAGGTTACAGAGATAGGGAGTGGTGTAGGGGCTGGAGGAGGTTACAGAGATTGGGAGGTGTGTAGGGGCTGGAGGAGGTTACAGAGATAGGGAGGGGTGTAGGGGCTGGAGGAGGTTACAGAGATAATGAGGGGTGTAGGGGCTGGAAGAGGATACAGAGATAGGGAGGGTTGTAGGGGCTGGAGGAGGTTACAGAGATAAGGAGGTATGATGTGGCTGGTGGAGGTTACAGAGATAGGGAGGGTTGTAGGGGCTGCGGGATGTTACAGAGATAGGGAGGGGTGTAGGGGCTGGAGGAGGTTACAGAGTTAGGGAGGGATTTAGGGGCTGGAGGAGTTTACAGAAATAGGGAGAGATGAAGGTGCTGGAGGAGTTTACAGAGATAGGGAGATATGTAGGCGCTGGAGGAGGTTACAGAGATAGGGAGGGTTGTAGGGGCTGGAGGAGGTTACAGAGATAGGGAGGGATGAAGTGGCTGGAGGAGATTACAGAGATAGGGAGATATGTAGGGGCTGGAGGAGGTTACAGAGATAGGGAGGGTTGTAGGGGTGGAGGAGGTTACAGAGATAGCGAGGGTTGTACGGACTGGAGGGGGATACAGAGATAGGGAGGGGTGTAGGGTCTGGAGGAGGTTACAGAGATGGGAAGTGTTGTAGGGACTGGAGTAGGTTACAGAGATAGGGAGGGTTGTAGGTGCTGGAGGAGATTACAGAGATAGGGAGGGGTGTAGAGGCTGGACGAGGTTACAGAGATAGGGAGGGATGTAGGGGCTGGAGGAGGTTACAGAGATAGGGAGGGATGTAGGGTCTGGAGGAGGTTACAGAGATAGTGAGGGGTGTCGGGGCCGGAGGAGCTTAAAGAGATAGGGAGGGGTGTAGGGACTGGAGGAGGTTACAGAGATAGCAGAGTTGTAAGGACTGGAGGAGGTTACAGTGATAGGGAGGTTTGCACGGGCTGGAGGAGGTTACAGAGATAGGCAGGGTTGTAGGGGCTGGGCGATGTTACAGAGATAGGGAGGGGTGTAGGGTCTGGGGGAGGTTACAGAGATAGGGAGGTGTGTAGGGGCTGTAGGAGGTTACAGAGATAGGGAGGGGTCTAGGGGCAGGAGGAGGTTACAGAGATAGGAAGGGTTGAAGGGCCTGGAGGAGGTTACAGAGATAGGGAGGGATGAAGGGGCTGGTGGAGGTTACAGAGATAGGGAGGTATGTAGGGACAGGAGAGGTTTACAGAGATATGGATGGGTGTAGGGGCTAGAGGAGGTTACAGAGATAGGGAGTGGTGTAGGGGCTGGAGGAGGGTACAGAGTTAGGGAGGGTTGTAGGGGCTGGAGGAGGTTACAGAGATAAGAAGGTGTGTAGTGGCTGGTGGAGGTTACCGAGATAGGGAGGGTTGTAGGGGCTGCGGGATGTTACAGAGATAGGGAGGGGTGTAGGGGCTGCAGGATGTTACAGAGTTAGGGAGGGATTTAGGGGCTGGAGGAGGTTACAGAGATAGGGAGGGATGAATGGGCTGGAGGAGGTTACAGAGATAGGGAGATATGTAGGGGCTGGAGGAGGTTACAGAGATAGGGAGGGATGAAGGGGCTGGAGGAGGTTACAGAGATAGGGAGGGATTTAGAGGCTGGAGGATGTTACAGAGATAAGGAGGGTTTTAGGGACTGGAGGAGGTTACAGAGATAGGGAAGGATGTAGGGGCTGGAGGATGTTACAGAAATAGGGAGGTGCGTAGGGGATGGAGGAGGTTACAGAGATCGGGAGGGTTGTACGGACTGGAGGGGGATACAGAGATATGGAGGAGGTTACAGAGATGGGAAGGTTTGTAGGGACTGGAGTTGGTTACAGAGATAGCGAGGGTTGTAGGGGCAGGAGGAGATTACAGAGATAGTGAGGGGTGTAGGGGCTGGAGGAGGTTACAGAGATAGGGAGTGTTGTAGGGGCTCGAAGAGCTTACAGAGACAGGGAGCGGTGTAGGGATTGGAGGAATTTACAGAGATAGAGAGGGTTGTAGGGGCTGGAGGAGGTTACAGAGATAGCGAGGTGTGTAGGGTCTGAAGGAGGTTACAGAGATAGGGAGGGTTGTAGGGGCTGGAGGAGGTTACAGAGGTAGCGAAGTGTGTAGGGTCTGAAGGAGGTTACAGAGATAGGGAGGGTTGTAGGGGGCTGCGGTATGTTACAGAGATAGGGAGGGTTGTAGGGGGTGGAGGAGGTTACAGAGATAGGGAGGGTTGTACCGACTGGAGGGGGATACAGAGATAGGGAGGGGTGTAGGGTCTGGAGGAGGTTACAGAGATGGGAAGTGTTGTAGGGACTGGAGTAGGTTACGGAGATAGGGAGCATTGTAGGTGCTGGAGGAGATTACAGAGATAGGGAGTGGTGTAGGGGCTAGACGAGGTTACAGAGATAGGGAGGGATGTAGGGGCTGGAGGAGGTTACAGAGATAGGGAGGGATGTAGGGGCTGGAGGAGGTTGCCCAGATAGGGAGGTGTGTCGGGGCCGGAGGAGGTTACAGAGATAGGGAGGGGTGTAGGGACTGGAGGAGGTTACAGAGATAGCAGAGTTGTAAGGACTGGAGGAGGTTACAGAGATATGGAGGGTTGCACGGGCTGGAGGAGGTTACAGAGATAGGCAGGGTTGTAGGGGCTGGGCAATGTTACAGAGATAGGGAGGGTTCTAGGGGCTGGAGGAGGTCACAGAGATAGAAAGGGTTGAAGGGCCTGGAGGAGGTTACAGAGATAGGGAGGGATGAAAGGGCTGGTGGAGGTTACAGAGATAGGGAGGTATGTAGGGGCAGGAGAGGTTTACAGAGATATGGAAGGGTGTAGGGGCTAGAGGAGGTTACAGAGATAGGGAGGGGTGTAGGGGCTGGAGGAAGTTACAGAAATTGGGAGGTGTGTAGGGGCTGGAGGAGGTTACAGAGATAGGGAGTGTTGTAGGGGCTCGAAGAGCTTACAGAGACAGGGAGCGGTGAAGGGATTGGAGGAGGTTACAGAGATAGGGAGGGTGTAGGGGCTGGAGGAGGTTACAGAGATAGAGAGGGTTGTAGGGGCTGGAGGAGGTTACAGAGATAGCGAGGTGTGTAGGGTCTGAAGGAGGTTACAGAGATAGGGAAGTTTGTAGGGGCTGCGGTATGTTACAGAGATAGGGAGGGGTGTAGGGGCTGGAGAATGTTACATAGATAGGGAGGGTTGTAGGGGCCGGAGGAGGTTACAGAGATAGGGAGGGTTGTAGGGGCTGGAGGAGGTTTCAGAGATGGGGAGGGATGAAGGGGCTGGAGGAGGTTACAGAGATAGGGAGGGTTGTAGGGGGTGGAGGAGGTTACAGAGATAGGGAGGGTTGTACGGACTGGAGGGGGATACAGAGATAGGGAGGGGTGTAGGGTCTGGAGGAGGTTACAGAGATAGGGAGGGTGTAGGGTCTGGAGGAGGTTACAGAGATAGGGAGGGGTGTAGGGGCTGGAGGAGGTTACAGAGATAGGGAGCGTTGTAGGTGCTTGAGGAGATTACAGAGATAGGGAGGGGTGTAGGGGCTAGACGAGGTTACAGAGATAGGGAGGGATGTAGGGGCTGGAGGAAGTTACAGAGATAGGGATGGATGTAGGGGCTGGAGGAGGTTACAGAGATAGGGAGGGGTGTAGGGACTGGAGGAGGTTACAGAGATAGGGAGGGGTGTAGGGACTGGAGGAGGTTACAGAGATAGGGAGGGTTGCACGGGCTGGAGGAGAGTACAGAGATAGGCAGGTTTGTAGGGGCTGGGCGATGTTACAGAGATAGGGAGGGGTCTAGGGGCTGGAGGAGGTTACAGAGATAGGAAGGGTTGAAGGGCCTGGAGGAGGTTACAGAGATAGGGAGGGTTGTAGGGGCTGGAGGAGTTTTCAGAGATAGGGAGGGATGAAGGGGCTGGAGGAGGTTACAGAGATAGGGAGATATGTAGGGGCTGGAGTAGGTTACAGAGATAGGGAGGGTTGTAGGGGGTGGAGGAGGTGACAGAGATAGGGAGGGTTGTACCGACTGGAGGGGGATACAGAGATAGGGAGGGGTGTAGGGTCTGGAGGAGGTTGCAGAGATGGGAAGTGTTGTAGGGACTGGAGTAGGTTACGGAGATAGGGAGCATTGTAGGTGCTGGAGGAGATTACAGAGATAGGGAGTGGTGTAGGGGCTAGACGAGGTTACAGAGATAGGGAGGGATGTAGGGGCTGGAGGAGGTTACAGAGATAGGGAGGGATGTAGGGGCTGGAGGAGGTTGCCCAGATAGGGAGGTGTGTCGGGGCCGGAGGAGGTTACAGAGATAGGGAGGGGTGTAGGGACTGGAGGAGGTTACAGAGATAGCAGAGTTGTAAGGACTGGAGGAGGTTACAGAGATATGGAGGGTTGCACGGGCTGGAGGAGGTTACAGAGATAGGCAGGGTTGTAGGGGCTGGGCAATGTTACAGAGATAGGGAGGGTTCTAGGGGCTGGAGGAGGTCACAGAGATAGGAAGGGTTGAAGGGCCTGGAGGAGGTTACAGAGATAGGGAGGGATGAAAGGGCTGGTGGAGGTTACAGAGATAGGGAGGTATGTAGGGGCAGGAGAGGTTTACAGAGATATGGAAGGGTGTAGGGGCTAGAGGAGGTTACAGAGATAGGGAGGGGTGTAGGGGCTGGAGGAAGTTACAGAAATTGGGAGGTGTGTAGGGGCTGGAGGAGGTTACAGAGATAGGGAGTGTTGTAGGGGCTCGAAGAGCTTACAGAGACAGGGAGCGGTGTAGGGATTGGAGGAGGTTACAGAGATAGGGAGGGTGTAGGGGCTGGAGGAGGTTACAGAGATAGAGAGGGTTATAGGGGCTGGAGGAGGTTACAGAGATAGCGAGGTGTGTAGGGTCTGAAGGAGGTTACAGAGATAGGGAAGGTTGTAGGGGCTGCGGTATGTTACAGAGATAGGGAGGGGTGTAGGGGCGGGAGAATGTTACATAGATAGGGAGGGTTGTTGGGGCCGGAGGAGGTTAAAGAGATAGGGAGGGTTGTAGGGGCTGGAGGAGGTTTCAGAGATTTGGAGGGATGAAGGGGCTGGAGGAGGTTACAGAGATAGGGAGGGTTGTAGGGGGTGGAGGAGGTTACAGAGATAGGGAGGGTTGTACGGACTGGAGGGGGATACAGAGATAGGGAGGGGTGTAGGGTCTGGAGGAGGTTACAGAGATAGGGAGGGTGTAGGGTCTGGAGGAGGTTACAGAGATAGGGAGGGGTGTAGGGGCTGGAGGAGGTTACAGAGATAGGGAGCGTTGTAGGTGCTGGAGGAGATTACAGAGATAGGGAGGGGTGTAGGGGCTAGACGAGGTTACAGAGATAGGGAGGGATGTAGGGGCTGGAGGAAGTTACAGAGATAGGGATGGATGTAGGGGCTGGAGGAGGTTACAGAGATAGGGAGGGGTGTAGGGACTGGAGGAGGTTACAGAGATAGGGAGGGGTGTAGGGACTGGAGGAGGTTACAGAGATAGGGAGGGTTGCACGGGCTGGAGGAGAGTACAGAGATAGGCAGGTTTGTAGGGGCTGGGCGATGTTACAGAGATAGGGAGGGGTCTAGGGGCTGGAGGAGGTTACAGAGATAGGAAGGGTTGAAGGGCCTGGAGGAGGTTACAGAGATAGGGAGGGATGAAGGGGCTGGTGGAGGTTACAGAGATTGGGATGTATGTAGGGGCAGGAGAGGTTTACAGAGATATGGATGGGTGTAGGGGCTAGAGGAGGTTACAGAGATAGGGAGTGGTGTAGGGGCTGGAGGAGGTTACAGAGATTGGGAGGTGTGTAGGGGCTGGAGGAGGTTACAGAGATAGGGAAGGGTGTAGGGGCTGGAGGAGGTTACAGAGATAGGGAGGTGTGTAGGGGCTGGAAGAGGATACAGAGATAGGGAGGGTTGTAGGGGCTGGAGGAGGTTACAGAGATAAGGAGGTATGATGTGGCTGGTGGAGGTTACAGAGATAGGGAGGGTTGTAGGGGCTGCGGGATGTTACAGAGATAGGGAGGGGTGTAGGGGCTGGAGGAGGTTACAGAGTTAGGGAGGGATTTAGGGGCTGGAGGAGTTTACAGAAATAGGGAGAGATGAAGGTGCTGGAGGAGTTTACAGAGATAGGGAGATATGTAGGCGCTGGAGGAGGTTACAGAGATAGGGAGGGTTGTAGGGGCTGGAGGAGGTTACAGAGATAGGGAGGGATGAAGTGGCTGGAGGAGATTACAGAGATAGGGAGATATGTAGGGGCTGGAGGAGGTTACAGAGATAGGAAGTGTTGTAGGGGGTGCAGGAGGTTACAGAGATAGGGAGGGTTGTAGGGTCTGGAGGATGTTACAGAGATGGGGACGCGTGTAGGGGCTGGAGGACGTTACAGAGATAGGGTGGGTTGTAGGGGCTGGAGGAGGTTACAGAGATAAGGAGGGGTGTAGGTGCCGGAGGGGGTTACAGAGTTAGGGAAGGGTCTAGGGACTGGAGGAGGTTGCAGAGATAGGGAGGGTTGTAAGGACTGGAGGAGGTTACAGAGATAGGGAGGGTTGTACGGGCTGGACGAGGTTACAGAGATAGGGAGTGTTTTAGAAGTTGGAGGAGGTTACAGAGATTGGGAGGTGTGTAGGGGCTGGAGGAGGTTACAGAGATAGGGAGGGGTGTAGGGGCTGGAGGAGGTTACAGTGATAGGGAGGGGTGTAGGGGCTGGAAGAGGATACAGAGATAGGGAGGGTTGTAGGGGCTGGAGGAGGTTACAGAGATAAGGAGGTATGTAGTGGCTGGTCGAGGTTACAGAGATAGGGAGGGTTGTAGGGGCCTGCGGGATGTTACAGAGATAGGGAGGGGTGTAGGGGCTGGAGGAGGTTACAGAGTCAGGGAGGGATTTAGGGGCTGGAGGAGTATACAGAAATAGGGAGGGATGAAGGGGCTGGAGGAGTTTACAGAGATAGGGAGATATGTAGGCGCTGGAGGAGGTTACAGAGATAGGGAGGGTTGTAGGAGCTGGAGGAGGTTTCAGAGATTGGGAGCTGTGTAGGGGCTGGAGGATGATACAGATATAGGGAGTGTTGTTGGGGCTGGAGGAGGTTACAGAGATAGGGAGTGGTGTAGTGGCTGGAGGATGTTACAGAGATGGGGAGGAGTGTAGGGGCTGGAGGATGTTACAGAGATTGGGAGGGGTGTAGGTGCTGGAGGAGGTTACAGAGATAGGGAGGGATGTAGGGCCTGGAGGAGGTTACAGAGATAGGGAGTGTTGTAGGGGCTGGAGGATGTTACAGAAATAGGGAGGGATGAAGGGGTTGGAGGAGTTTACAGAGATAGGGAGATATGTATGTGCTGGAGGAGATTACAGAGATAGGGAGGGGTGTAGGGGCTGGAGGAGGATACAGAGATTTGGAGGGTTGTAGGGGCTGGGGGATGTTACAGAGATCGGGAGGTGTGTAGGGGCTGGAGGAGGTTACAGAGATATGGAGGGTTGTAGGGGCTGGAAAAGGTTACAGAGATAGGGAGGGATGTAGGGGCTGGAGGAGGTTACAGAGATAGGGAGGGTGGAGGGGCTGGAGGAGGTTACAGAGATTGGGAGCTGTGTAGGGGCTGGAGGAGGATACAGAGATAGGGAGTGTTGTTGGGGCTGGAGGAGGTTAAAGAGATAGGGAGTGGTGTAGTGGCTGGAGGAGGTTACAGAGATGGGGAGGGGTGTCGGGGCTGGAGGATGTTACATAGATAGGGAGGGATGTAGGGGCTGGAGGAGGTTACAGAGATAGGGAGCGTTGTAGGGGCTGGAGGATGTTACAGAAATAGGGAGGGATGAAGGGGCTGGAGGAGTTTACAGAGATAGGGAGGAGTGTATGGGCTGTAGGAGATTACAGAGATAGGGAGGGGTGTAGGGGCTGGAGGAGTTTACAGAGATAGGGAGGCATGTAGGGGCTGGACAAGATTACAGAGATAGGGAGGGATGTCGGGTTCGGAGGAGGTTACAGAGTTAGGGAGGGGTGTAGGTACTGGAGGAGGTTACAGAGATAGGGAGGGTTGTAGGTACTGGAGGAGGTTACAGAGATAGCAGAGTTGTAAGGACTGGAGGAGGTTACAGAGATATGGAGGGTTGCACGGGCTGGAGGAGGTTACAGAGATAGGCAGGGTTGTAGGGGCTGGGCAATGTTACAGAGATAGGGAGGGTTCTAGGGGCTGGAGGAGGTCACAGAGATAGGAAGGGTTGAAGGGCCTGGAGGAGGTTACAGAGATAGGGAGGGATGAAGGGGCTGGTGGAGGTTACAGAGATAGGGAGGTATGTAGGGGCAGGAGAGGTTTACAGAGATATGGAAGGGTGTAGGGGCTAGAGGAGGTTACAGAGATAGGGAGGGGTGTAGGGGCTGGAGGAAGTTACAGAAATTGGGAGGTGTGTAGGGGCTGGAGGAGGTTACAGAGATAGGGAGTGTTGTAGGGGCTCGAAGAGCTTACAGAGACAGGGAGCGGTGTAGGGATTGGAGGAGGTTACAGAGATAGGGAGGGATGTAGGGGCTGGAGGAGGTTACAGAGATAGGGAGGGGTGTAGGGGCTGGAGGAGGTTACAGAGATAGGTTGGAGTGTAGAGGGCTGGAGGAGGTTCCAGAGATAGGGAGGGGGTGTCGGGGCTGGAGGATGTTACAGAGATAGGGAGGGATGTAGGGGCTGGAGGAGGTTACAGAGATAGGGAGCGTTGTAGGGGCTGGAGGATGTTACAGAAATAGGGAGGGATGAAGGGGCTGGAGGAGTTTACAGAGATAGGGAGGAGTGTATGGGCTGTAGGAGATTACAGAGATAGGGAGGGGTGTAGGGGCTGGAGGAGTTTACAGAGATAGGGAGGCATGTAGGGGCTGGACAAGATTACAGAGATAGGGAGGGATGTCGGGTTCGGAGGAGGTTACAGAGTTAGGGAGGGGTGTAGGTACTGGAGGAGGTTACAGAGATAGGGAGGGTTGTAGGTACTGGAGGAGGTTACTGAGATTGGGAGGCGTGTAAGGACTGGAGGAGGTTACAGAGATAGGGAGGGTAGTACGGTCTGGAGGATGTTACAGAGATATGGAGTGTTGTAGGGGCTGGAGGAGGTCACAGAGATAGGGAGGTGTTTAGAGGCGGGAGGAGGTTACAGAGATAGGGAGGGATGTAGGGGCTGGAGGAGTTTACAGAGATAGGGAGGGGTGTAAGGGATGGAGGAGGTTATAGAGATAGGGAGTGTTGTAGGGGCTGGAGGAGTTTACAGTGATAAGGAGTTTTGTTGGGGCTGGAGGAGGTTACAGTGATAGGGAGGGATGTAGGGGCTGGAGGATTTTACAGAGATTTGCTGGGATGTAGGGCCTGGAGGAGGTTACAGTGATAGGGAGGGTTTTAGGGGCTGGAGGAGGTTACAGAGATTGGGAGGTGTGTAGGGGCTGGAGGAGGTTACAGAGATAGGGAGGGGTGTAGGGGCTGGAGGAGGTTACAGAGATAGGGAGGGGTGTAGGGGCTGGAAGAGGATACAGAGATAGGGAGGGTTGTAGGGGCTGGAGGAGGTTACAGAGATAAGGAGGTATTATGTGGCTGGTGGAGGTTACAGAGATAGGGAGGGTTGTAGGGGCTGCGGGATGTTACAGAGATAGGGAGGGGTGTAGGGGCTGGAGGAGGTTACAGAGTTAGGGAGGGATTTAGGGGCTGGAGGAGTTTACAGAAATAGGGAGAGATGAAGGTGCTGGAGGAGTTTACAGAGATAGGGAGATATGTAGGCGCTGGAGGAGGTTACAGAGATAGGGAGGGTTGTAGGGGCTGGAGGAGGTTACAGAGATAGGGAGGGATGAAGTGGCTGGAGGAGATTACAGAGATAGGGAGATATGTAGGGGCTGGAGGAGGTTACAGAGATAGGGAGTGTTGTAGGGGGTGCAGGAGGTTACAGAGATAGGGAGGGTTGTAGGGTCTGGAGGATGTTACAGAGATGGGGACGCGTGTAGGGGCTGGAGGACGATACAGAGATAGGGTGGGTTGTAGGGGCTGGAGGAGGTTACAGAGATAAGGAGGGGTGTAGGTGCCGGAGGGGGTTACAGAGTTAGGGAAGGGTCTAGGGACTGGAGGAGGTTGCAGAGATAGGGAGGGTTGTAAGGACTGGAGGAGGTTACAGAGATAGGGAGGGTTGTTACGGGCTGGACGAGGTTACAGAGATAGGGAGTGTTTTAGAAGTTGGAGGAGGTTACAGAGATTGGGAGGTGTGTAGGGGCTGGAGGAGGTTACAGAGATAGGGAGGGGTGTAGGGGCTGGAGGAGGTTACAGTGATAGGGAGGGGTGTAGGGGCTGGAAGAGGATACAGAGATAGGGAGGGTTGTAGGGGCTAGAGGAGGTTACAGAGATAAGGAGGTATGTAGTGGCTGGTCGAGGTTACAGAGATAGGGAGGGTTGTAGGGGCTGCGGGATGTTACAGAGATAGGGAGGGGTGTAGGGGCTGGAGGAGGTTACAGAGTCAGGGAGGATTTAGGGGCTGGAAGGAGTATACAGAAATAGGGAGGGATGAAGGGGCTGGAGGAGTTTACAGAGATAGGGAGATATGTAGGCGCTGGAGGAGGTTACAGAGATAGGGAGGTTGTAGGAGCTGGAGGAGGTTTCAGAGATTGGGAGCTGTGTAGGGGCTGGAGGATGATACAGATATAGGGAGTGTTGTTGGGGCTGGAGGAGGTTACAGAGATAGGGAGTGGTTGTAGTGGCTGGAGGATGTTACAGAGATGGGGAGGAGTGTAGGGGCTGGAGGATGTTACAGAGATTGGGAGGGGTGTAGGTGCTGGAGGAGGTTACAGAGATAGGGAGGGATGTAGGGCCTGGAGGAGGTTACAGAGATAGGGAGTGTTGTAGGGGCTGGAGGATGTTACAGAAATAGGGAGGGATGAAGGGTTGGAGGAGTTTACAGAGATAGGGAGATATGTATGTGCTGGAGGAGATTACAGAGATAGGGAGGGGTGTAGGGGCTGGAGGAGGATACAGAGATTTGGAGGGTTGTAGGGGCTGGGGGATGTTACAGAGATCGGGAGGTGTGTAGGGGCTGGAGGAGGTTACAGAGATATGGAGGGTTGTAGGGGCTGGAAAAGGTTACAGAGATAGGGAGGGATGTAGGGCTGGAGGAGGTTACAGAGATAGGGAGGGTGGAGGGGCTGGAGGAGGTTACAGAGATTGGGAGCTGTGTAGGGGGCTGGAGGAGGATACAGAGATAGGGAGTGTTGTTGGGGCTGGAGGAGGTTAAAGAGATAGGGAGTGGTGTAGTGGCTGGAGGAGGTTACAGAGATGGGAGGGGGTGTCGGGGCTGGAGGATGTTACATAGATAGGGAGGGATGTAGGGGCTGGAGGAGGTTACAGAGATAGGGAGCGTTGTAGGGGCTGGAGGATGTTACAGAAATAGGGAGGGATGAAGGGGCTGGAGGAGTTTACAGAGATAGGAGGAGTGTATGGGCTGTAGGAGATTACAGAGATAGGGAGGGGTGTAGGGGCTGGAGGAGTTTACAGAGATAGGGAGGCATGTAGGGGCTGGACAAGATTACAGAGATAGGGAGGGATGTCGGGTTCGGAGGAGGGTTACAGAGTTAGGGAGGGGTGTAGGTACTGGAGGAGGTTACAGAGATAGGGAGGGTTGTAGGTACTGGAGGAGGTTACAGAGATAGCAGAGTTGTAAGGACTGGAGGAGGTTACAGAGATATGGAGGGTTGCACGGGCTGGAGGAGGTTACAGAGATAGGCAGGGTTGTAGGGGGCTGGGCAATGTTACAGAGATAGGGAGGGTTCTAGGGGCTGGAGGAGGTCACAGAGATAGGAAGGGTTGAAGGGCCTGGAGGAGGTTACAGAGATAGGGAGGGATGAAGGGGCTGGTGGAGGTTACAGAGATAGGGAGGTATGTAGGGGCAGGAGAGGTTTACAGAGATATGGAAGGGTGTAGGGGCTAGAGGAGGTTACAGAGATAGGGAGGGGGTGTAGGGGCTGGAGGAAGTTACAGAAATTGGGAGGTGTGTAGGGGCTGGAGGAGGTTACAGAGATAGGGAGTGTTGTAGGGGCTCGAAGAGCTTACAGAGACAGGGAGCGGTGTAGGGATTGGAGGAGGTTACAGAGATAGGGAGGGATGTAGGGGCTGGAGGAGGTTACAGAGATAGGGAGGGGTGTAGGGGCTGGAGGAGGTTACAGAGATAGGTTGGAGTGTAGAGGGCTGGAGGAGGTTCCAGAGATAGGGAGGGGTGTCGGGGCTGGAGGATGTTACAGAGATAGGGAGGGATGTAGGGGCTGGAGGAGGTTACAGAGATTGGGAGCGTTGTAGGGGCTGGAGGATGTTACAGAAATAGGGAGGGATGAAGGGGCTGGAGGAGTTTACAGAGATAGGGAGGAGTGTATGGGCTGTAGGAGATTACAGAGATATGGGAGGGGTGTAGGGGGCTGGAGGAGTTTACAGAGATAGGGAGGCATGTAGGGGCTGGACAAGATTACAGAGATAGGGAGGGATGTCGGGTTCGGAGGAGGTTACAGAGTTAGGGAGGGGTGTAGGTACTGGAGGAGGTTACAGAGATAGGGAGGGTTGTAGGTACTGGAGGAGGTTACTGAGATTGGGAGGCGTGTAAGGACTGGAGGAGGTTACAGAGATAGGGAGGGTAGTACGGTCCTGGAGGATGTTACAGAGATATGGAGTGTTGTAGGGGCTGGAGGAGGTCACAGAGATAGGGAGGTGTTTAGAGGCGGAGGAGGTTACAGAGATAGGGAGGGATGTAGGGGCTGGAGGAGTTTACAGAGATAGGGAGGGGTGTAAGGGATGGAGGAGGTTATAGAGATAGGGAGTGTTGTAGGGGCTGGAGGAGGTTTACAGTGATAAGGAGTTTTGTTGGGGCTGGAGGAGGTTACAGTGATAGGGAGGGATGTAGGGGCTGGAGGATTTTACAGAGATTTGCTGGGATGTAGGGCCTGGAGGAGGTTACAGTGATAGGGAGGGTTTTAGGGGCTGGAGGAGGTTACAGTGATAGGGAGGGTTGTAGGGGCTGGAGGAGGTTACAGAGATAGGGAGGGGTGTAGGGGCTGGAGGAGGTTACAGAGATAGGGAGGGGTGTCGGGGGCTGGAAGAGGTTACAGAGATAGGGAGGGATGCAGGGGGTGGAGGAGGTTACAGAGATAGGGAGGGATGTAGGGGCTGGAGGAGGTTACAGAGATAGGGAGGGGTGTAGGGGCTGGAGGAGGTTACAGAGATAGGTTGGAGTGTAGAGGGCTGGAGGAGGTTCCAGAGATAGGGAGGAATGTAGGGGCTGGAGGAGGTTACAGAGATCGGGAGGGATGAAGTTGCTTGAGGAGGTTACAGAGATAGTGAGGGATGTAGGGGCTGGTGGAGGTTACTGAGATATGGAGGGATGAATGGGCTGGAGGAGGTTACAGAGATAGGGAGGGTTGTAGGGGCTGGAGGAGGTTACAGAGATTGGGAATGTGTGTAGGGGCTGGAGGAGGTTACAGTGATAGGGAGGGTTGTAGGCGCTGGAGGAGGTTACAGAGATAGGGAGGGATGTAGGGGCTGGAGGAGGTTACAGAGATAGGGAGGGTTGTAGGGACTGGAGGAGGTTACAGAGATAGGGAGGGGTGTAGCTGCTAGAGGAGTTTACAGAGATATGGAGGGTTGTCGGTGCTGGAGGAAGTTACAGAGATAGGGGAGGGATGTAGTGGCTGGAGGAGGTTACAGAGATAGGGAGGGGTGTAGGGGCTGGAGGAGGTTACAGTGATAGGAGGGTTGTAGGCGCTGGAGGAGGTTACAGAGAAAATGAGGGATGTAGGGGCTGGAGGAGTTTACAGAGATAGTGAGGGGTGTAGGGGCTGGAGGAGGTTACAGAGATAGGGAGGGATGTAGAGGATTGAGGAGGGTATAGAGATAGGGAGGGGTGTCGGGGCTGGAGGAGGTTAAAGAGACAGGGAGTGTTGTAGAGGCTGGAGGAGGTTACAGAGATAGGGAGGGATGAAAGGGCTGGAGGAGGTTACAGAGATAGGGAGGGGTGTAGGGGCTGGAGGAGGTTAAAGATATAGGGAGGTTTGTGGGGTCTGGAGGAGGTTACAGAGATAGGGAGGGTTGTAGGGGCTGGAGGAGGTTACAGAGATAGGGAGGTGTGTAGGCACTGGAGGAGTTTTTCAGTGATAGTAAGGGGTGTAGGGGCTGGAGGAGGTTATAGAGATAGGAAGGGGTGTAGGGGCTGGAGGACGTTACAGAGATATGGAGGGTTGTAGGGGCTGGAGGAGGTTACAGAGATAAGGAGGGGTGTAGGTGCCGGAGGGGGTTACAGAGTTAGGGATGGGTCTTGGGACTGGAGGAGGTTGCAGAGATAGGGAGGGTTGTAAGGACTGGAGGAGGTTACAGAGATAGGGATGGGGTGTAGGGGCTGGAGGAGGTTACAGAGATAGGGAGGGGGTGTAGGGGCTGGAAGAGGATACAGAGATAGGGAGGGTTGTAGGGGCTGGAGGAGGTTACAGAGATAAGGAGGTATGTAGTGGCTGGAGGAGGTTACAGAGATAGGGAGAGTTGTAGGGGCTGCGGGATGTTACAGAGATAGGGATGGGTGTAGGGGCTGGAGGAGTTTACAGAAATAGGGAGGGATGAAGGGGGCTGGAGGAGTTTACAGAGATAGGGAGGGGGTGTAGGGGCTGAAAGAGTTTACAGAGATAGGGAGGGGTGTACGGGCTGGAGGAGGTTACAGAGATAGGGAGGGGTGTAGGGGCTGGAGGAGGTTACAGAGATAGGGAGGGGTGTAGGGACTGGAGGAGGTTACAGAGATAGGGAGGGGTGTAGGGGTTGGAGGAGGTTACAGAGATAGGGCGGGGTGTAGGGGCTGGAGGAAGTTACAGAGATAGGGAGGGGTGTAGGGGCTGAAAGAGTTTACAGAGATAGGGAGGGGTGTACGGGCTGGAGCGAGGTTACAGAGATAGGGAGGGCTGTAGGGGCTGGAGGAGTTTACAGAGATAGGGAGGGGTGTAGGGGCTGGAGGAGGTTACAGAGATAGGGAGGGGTGTAGGGGCTGGAGGAGGTTACAGAGATTGGGATGGATGTAGAGGCTGGAGGAGGTTACAGAGATAGGGAGGGGTGTCGGGGCTGGCGGAGGTTACAGATATAGGGAGGGATGTCTGGGCTGGAGGAGGTTACCGAGATAGGGAGAGGTGTCGGGACTGGAGGAGGTTACAGAGATAGGGAGAGTAGTAGGGACGGGAGGAGGTTATAGAGATTGGGAGGCGTGTAGGGGCTGGAGGAGTTTCTAGAGATAGGGAGTGTTGTATGGGCTGGAGGCGGTTCCAGGGATTGGGAGGGGTGTAGGGGCTGGAGGAGGTTACAGAGATAGGGAGGGTTGTAGGGGCTGGAGGAGGTTACAGGGATAGGGAGAGGATGTAGGGGCTGGATTAGGTTACAGAGTTAGGGAGGGTTGTAGGGGCTGGAGGAGGTTACAGAGATAGGGAGGGGTGTAGGGGCTGGAGGAGGTTACAGAGATAGGGAGGGGTGTAGGTGCTGGAGGAGGTTACAGACATAGGGAGGGGGTGTAGGGGTTGGAGAGGAGGTTACAGAGATAGGGAGGGGGTGTAGGGGCTGGAGGAGGTTACAGAGATAGGGAGGGGTGTAGGGGCTGGAGGAGGTTACAGAGATAGAGAGGGATGTAGGGGCTGGAGGAGGTTACAGAGATAGGGAGGGGTGTAGGGGCTGGAGGAGGTTACAGAGATAGGGTGGGATGTAGGGCGCTTGTGGAGGTTACAGAGATAGGGAGGGGTGTAGGGGCTGGAGGAGGTTTACAGAGATAGGGAGGGGTGTAGGGACTGGTGGAGGTTACAGAGATAGGGAGGGGGTGTAGGGGTTGGAGGAGGTTACAGAGATAGGGAGGGGTGTAGGGGCTGGAGGAGGTTACAGAGATAGGGAGGGGTGTAGGGGCTGGAGGAGGTTACAGAGATAGGGAGGGGTGTAGGGGCTGGAGGAGGTTACAGAGATAGGGAGGGGTTGTAGCGACTGGAGGAGTTTACAGAGATAGGGGAGGGGTGTAGGGGCTGGAGGAGGTTACAGAGATAGGGAGGGGAGTAGGGGGCTGGAGGAGTTTACAGAGATAGGGAGGGGTGTAGGGGGCCTGGAGGGAGGTTACAGAGATAGGGAGGGGTGTTGGGGCTGGAGGAGGTTCCAGAGATAGGGAGGGGTGTAGGGGCTGGAGGAGGTTACAGAGATAGGGAGGGGAGTAGGGGCTGGAGGTGAGTTACAGAGATTTGGAACATACTGAATGTGGGATGAGAGGACTTCTTTTCGGATATGATTTGTTGTTATCTGGGTGGCGCTGCCTGAAATGTTGGAGGAAGCAGGTTCAACAAAAAACGCTTCAAAGAGGCAATTGTGTAATTTCTTGAACAGTCTGGAGCTCGTTTTGTCTAGAAGAAGAGGACTGAGGTGGTGGGGGGGCGGTGACCTGTTCGAGTGGTTTAGGAGGATGAAAGGGTTTTGTTAGGGTGGACGTAGTGAAGATGTCTCCACTTGTGGCCGAGACCAGAATCCAGGGTGGGTGGACGTCAATACGAGAGGGTCACTCATGAATCCAATCGGGGGAATTCAGGAGAAACCTCTTTACCTGGGAGAGGGGAGAGTGTGGGACTCGCTCCCACGGGGAGTGGGGAGAATGTGGGACTCGCTCCCACGGGGAGTGGGGAGAATGTGGGACTCGCTCCCACGGGGAGTGGGGAGAGTGTGG